>VWZE01014159.1:14953-28718 GCA_013396675.1 Eubucco bourcierii
GCTCCAGAACTGCACACAGTACTCCAGGTGGGGTCTGACAAGAACAGAGTAAAGGGGCAGAATCACCTCCCTTGCCCTGCTGGCCACGCTTCTCTTGATTTGTTGATGAACATTATGGTTCAACAGCCTTGAGAAGCAAAATGTTGTCCCTTTTTTGTTTTACTTTATTTTATGTAAAATGAAAATATTCATTTTTTTCTCTTTTACTAATTACTATACTAAATAATACTGCATCTACTAGTAGTTTAAAGCTGAGTTGGAGGCACAGAAACAAGTACAGAAATGGTGTTACAAATAAGAATTACATTGCAGTACTTCACTTAGACATAGCACTGCATAACGCATCTTGTTAATACAAAAAAGAGAGCACCAGTAAAGAAGTGGAGAGCTAAGATACGTTATAATGTAATCAGATAAATACCATACCACTTTGAATTGCATTTTTTTTAAATTGACCTGCTGCTGTTTTGTGTACTTACCATAACAGTCTAAAATAAATGACCACTTTTCCAAATGAGAGTATTCCTTCAGGAACTTCAGGAAAGTAAATCAGTAACAGATGTGTAAAGCATTGGACAAATGTCAGTATGAAGAAATTATAACTAAGACATTAATAAAATATTTCATGAATAACGTTTTCATCTTGATAGACAGAAATTACCACAATTTTATCAAATCCCGGACAGTTAACAGAAAAAGGAGACTCTTCCAAGAGCTTAATTTTAACTGGCTGCAGAACTGGGTGAAGTTCAGTAAGTACAGGGTCCTGGTGAGATCTCCTGAATCTGGGGAGGAACAATAACAGGCACCACTACAGACAAGGGGTCATCCTGCTGCAAAGCAGTTCCGTGGAGAAAGACCTTGGAGTCCTGGTGGACGGCAAGTTCTCCATGGGATAGCAATGTGCCTTTGTGGCCAAGAAAAAAAAAATTGTATCTTAAGGTGGATCAAGAAAAGTGTGCCCAGCAGGTCTAGGGAGGTTCTTCTCCTCCTCTACTCTGCCCTGATGAGACCACACCTGAAATACTGTATCCACTTTTGGGGTCCCCAGTTCAAGAGAGACAGGGATCTGCTGAAGAGAATCCAGCAGAGAGCCATGAGGATGATTGGGGAACTTCAGTATCTCCCCTATGAAGACAGACTAAGAGACCTGGGGCTGTTTAGTCTTGAGAAGAGAAGACAGAGAGGCAATCTGATCAATGTCCATAAATATCTGAGGGATGGGTGTCAAGTGAAGAGGGTCAGTCTCTTTTCACTGGTGCACAATAAGAAGACAAGGAACAATGGATACAAACTTGAACATAGAAGATTTCACCTCAATGTGAGGAGAAACTTCTTTACAGTGAGGGTGATGGAGCACTGGAGGAGGCTGCCCATAGAGGTTGTGAAGTCTCCTTCTCTGGAGACATTCAAAATCTGACTGGGTGCATTCCTGTGTAGACTGCTCTAGGTGATCCTGCTTCTGGCAGGGTGGCTGGACTTGATAATCTTTGAAGGTCACTTCCAACCTCTAATGTCCTGTGGTTCTGTGGTATTCTGTCCTAGCATTCAGTTTCCCTTTGACAATTAATGAATGTCACAATGAAGACTTCATGAAGACCTCTTTTCTGAGTGGCAACACAAATACATGTATGTGTTATTAGCATTGTTTTTCCTATGTCTCACTTAGCAGTATGAACTCAGTATTTTATCAGCAGGTCACTCAGGATCTCAAGGTCTAGGCAACATCTTGTTCTCAGTTTTAGTTTCACTGTCAAGTAACACCAATAACACCAGCAAATGCTGCTCTCCCATTATCCATCATTTGCTCACTCAGGAATTTTCAGAGCAGAACAGACTCCTTCAACCCAGGAAATTGAGTTGTATTAACTGAGCTGTTGCTATGAAAATTTATCACTGCTCCTGGCCTTTATTTTCTCTCTTGCTTGGTTATTAGGGATTTTCACCCCATAGAAAAGCAGGGGTTTTTTAATGAGTACTACAGCAAGATCAAGAGCTTCATGGAAAGCTGACTAAAATAGGTTTGTCTTACTGGCTGTTGCATGATGTTTGAAAATGAACTGATGATTGCATCAGTTCTTGTGAAACAGGCTAACCTCCCTAAAGGTTTTTTGCCACAGCTGCTCTGACATGAGATGCCACTCAAGGTAGCCTCTATGGAGGCAGTCTCTGCCATGTTTTGTTCCTGGGTGGCTTCTCCGGCTTCCACTTCAGTCTTCTGCCACTCACTTCTGATGAGGGCATCAGCAGCCACTGTGACTGAGAGGCAGCTGCAAGAAACCACTGCTCAGTGATGACCTGGACACCCCTCCAGCAGAATCATAGCTGAGACCTGTTTTGCCTGATGGAGTACTGAGGTATGAGATGACACCTTTCCTCATGATGTTTTGCAGAAGAGTTGTTTTTAGACACCACCATCTCAGACAGCACCATGATAGGATGCATACAGAGATAACATTTGGTCTACAGTTTGAATACACCACTTCCCAAACATCTCCTTCACAGAGGACAGTAATTTCCTTGTAGTGTAATGGAGGCTTGCTTTGGAGTGCTCTTATGCAGGGGTAGTAAGCACAGCTGAGGAAGGCAAATCAAAAGCATCACAGGCAGCAGGGTACAGTTTGCCACCTCTTGGTATCATTCCCAAAACATCTTTCCAGCAGAAATATCTTGTCTCCTCACCTATGACATTTTGATCAGAATGGCTATTTCATCTTCTGGCTCTCCTGTTCAGATAACTACAATGTAATAAAGTTAAAACAAGGAAACAGAGAAAAGAAAAAGGAGTAGACCAGCAGACCACAGAGCCAGGCCAGGGGCTGCTTAATGAAACAGCTGCTCTGCAATACCTGGGCATTGGCAGCACGTGGCAAGTGGCTGCCAGGAGGACTACAGAGCTCCTGGGGTGGTTTGCAGGGGAACTGCTAAACAAAGCTTTTCTGTGCAATGGGAGAGCACTGATTTACAGGCCAAAGCTCCGTTTTGCCAAAAAGTAGTGTGCACTTTAATGTGGCATGGAAGGAGTTGTCTAACCTCTTCCATTTCACAGAAGAGAGTAGTTTCTGCACAGTACATGGAGAAGGAGGACAAGAGTTAAGGCCAAGACCACCACATGCTCCAGTACAGCCTTATCCATAGCTAAGTGAGGTTGTATCCATTAGGTCTACCAGCTCTGAAGCCATTTTACTACCATTTTGCCCTGTGTAGTCCTTATTTTCAATCAAGGTCCTAAAACGGAAGAGGTTTTTACTCACCTTCAGCAGATAAAAAGCAGCCACAGAAACACACCATTCATTCTGCTACGTTAGCTTAAAATTCTGACTGTAAAAAGCAGAGTTCTGCTTTCTTGCAGGACTTTTCTTCCCTATGGAGTAGCACTCAAGGCAACTCGACAGACGAGCCCGTGGCACGAATCCCAGCATGATGATGTTTCAGCTCCAGACAGCAGGCTTCCAACAAAAGACGCTGCAGCAAGACGACCAGGCAACCTTCCATGCCTGCCTGGGTTTTGTGAGGTTGTTGTAGTACTCCTGTTTGCCAGCTCATCATATCCAGTTTTGACAGAAAGCTTTGCTGCACCCACAAGGCATCATACAAGTACGATTAAATTAGATGGTTGTAGGATCCAGATGTCAACGTTTTTTTTTCCCAAGTGCACTTCTGGCCACTGAGGCAATCTGCATACCTATCACTATGCTTGAGTCGCTACTGTTCTGTAGGTAACTCTGTCAAGGGGTACGTTAATAAAAGCATGCCGGAATTCAGAATTTCTGAATGCTTCACCCTGTGTCAACCATCTCGAGAACTCCCAAGATAACATTACCAGACAGTAGTAGTAAAGGAGAGGGGCAGACCTCATTCAGGCATGCTAATAGCTCCAGCTCAGTAAGGTTACCCAGAATTTCCTCCCTGGCCCTCGCGTTTTTATGGACGTTACAAACACTCTCCGTCGGAATCTGCCGTCTCACATTTCAACCCGGTTGCCCGTAACGCCCGGTGTTTCACCCGCAGCCGTGCCCTGAGGGCAGCAGTCGACCCCGCAGGGGCAACTCCCCCGATCGGACGTGAGTGTTGAGCGGCGAAGGGGCGGGGTGAAGCGGGGCGGGCCGGGGGCAGAGAGGGACCGGCAGAGTTGGGAGCGAAGCTTGTTTAGCGGCGGCTGGAGCAGCGTAGAAGCAGCGTGTCTGAGGCATGAGCCGAGGGGACGGACGTGGAGCTGGGGGGGGGGCAAAGGGAAGCCCAGAGGGGAGGCGGGCAGGCGGGACTGGGGCGGGGTGGCTCCGGGCAGCGGCGGCGAGCGCGGAACCGCGGAGAGCAGCGACAGGGCAAGGGCGGTCCCAGATCCGCCCGGCCCGACCCGGTCCGGCCTAGCGCGTCCAGAGGACCGAGCGGCGTCGTGCAGCCGGCGAGGTCGGACGCGGCCCCAGTGCTCCGAGGTGGCGCGCCGCGGGCGCAGCAGATACTTTTCCTCCAGGACAGCTCTACCGGCGCCCTGTCTGCCCCCTTGGCCCCGTCTCCCCGCTACCTGAGCGGCGGGCTGCACTCTGCTCGCCCGTCGGGGCCGTCGGCGCGGCCACGCAGCCCTCCTGCGGCGGGCGACGGACGAGGTGTCCCCGGCCCGCTGGGCTTGGAGAGCGGCGCCGCATCTCCTGCCGGCCCGATTGTCTTGTGAGCGGGAAAGCCATCGTTGCAGGCAGTCCCTTAAGCAGGTCACGTAAAGGCGTCGTGGCAGGCATGGAGCGTCGGCGGGCTGAGTGGAAATACCGAGACTGTGAGTAGAGAGGAGTGTTTCCCGTGCGGAACGGTCGCGCCGCGGGCACATCGAAGATAGCCTTGGGTAGCTTAGGCAAGATGTTCGTCATCCAAGAAAGTTCAGGTCGCCGCAGCATTGCAAATTTGCCAGGAGAACATCGGAGCTTGTCGGGGTGGGGGTGGGAAGAGGCCAGGAGCGTTGGGAGCCGCTGAGAGGAGAGAATTAAAGGCGCCTTCTCTCAACGTGCCGGGAGCTCCTGTGTGAGAGGTTCTTGTGTGCTACTCGGAATTACAAATTGATGTCTAAAATCCATAAGCCAAGAGCAATAACCACATGCTAAAGAATTTTCTGAGCATGTAAGCTACCAGAAGGAAAAAAAAATATTTTAAAAAGTTTTCCCGAATTGTCCAAGACGTTGTTCTTTGTTGTCTAAACTTCATTTGCATGTCGTACAGCTTAATTTAGGAGTGGAAATGTGTATTGAAATGTGCTGCTGTTCTCAAAAGCTTTTTTTGTTAATGAACTTAACACTAATAGGGTATGCCTGATAAATTACACATGCTTGCTTATCATCTGGAAAGGCTTTACAAATAAAATATACGAAAGGTAGGCTTCAGATACACACTCTTGTCTTTGCCTCTGGTGGTGAAAGCATATGGCTGCGTGTGGAAGAGAAGAACGCAGGTGTGGTGGCAGTGCGTTGGAGGGCTGTCTGTTTTCTTTGGTCAGGTCTGTTTGCGGGTATTTGAAAGGCAGAAGAGTGTAATTCCAGCTAAATTTAATGAATGCATAGTATCATATTTTCCTTTGTTGGCAAAAGTGGGTAGCAGAAGTTAAGTCCTACTCACATCTGTGCTTTATTCTGACTTGTTGCTTTGACTTCAGAATATTACGAATTTGAGAGCAGTGTGCCTCAGTGTTTTGAAAACAGAAATTTCTTACTCTTCCACCTGTAAAGCACCCAGTGACTCATGAGATGGTAAAAGCCCTCAGCTCCCCATGGGACTCTTACCAGATCACTCAACTGAGAACAGAGAGTGCAGATGTACTGGAGATGGTTGCTGAAGAACTTTGGCATCCCCATTATCACAGATTCCTCATTGCCTCCAGCTCTGGGGACATTCCTAGGGCAAAATTGCAGGTTGACTCCAACTGCCTTACCCAAGACATTATGTGTGTTGAGCTGGTGAGAGGTATGGCCCAGAATCTCTGCCTGTACCACTGTGTGGTGGGACTGGGAAGGACAATGGAGGAGTGCCTTGTCACAAGGCAGATCAAGAGGTCATGATGTTTTTCATGGGCATTGCTCTTTTCAAGGTACATATGGCACAGGGACCATACAGACCCTGGTATAACCTAGAGATGTGAACTATGGAGCAGAGTCTTTGCTCCAGCCTGGAAGCATGCTTGACCTTACTTAGGATCCTTGACTGCTGTAGGAAACCATGGTAACCACTGTGGAACCCCCAAAGAATGGTGGTAGGCAGGGAGATTACCTTGAGGGGCAAAATACAATTCTTGCTGCTGACTGCAGCTGCTCCCTACATCCTTGGAGCAAAGACCCAAATAGGGGAAGGAGGCATCTGAATTGTTCTCAACATGACTGTGGTTCTTGACACTGTACCACTGCCTTTGAATAATCTATCAAACTCTGTTGGCCATCACATCCATGAGAAAGTGTCGCCAGACTGCCCCTGCACTAATAACAGATTTATCTTTATCATGTTACCTGCTGGTGCAGCAATAGAGATCCTCTAGCTTGCTCTAGAAGGTGTAAAACTGCTTTGCAATGGTATCAAGAGCTCAGAGTACTGAGATAACCTAACCAAGGCAAGTGCTCAAGGCACAGCATGCCACAAACAGGCTCTTCAGTCCTTTTTAAAAAATATTTCAGGCTGAGGTCCATACTTTGCAAACTAGTGGCTAGTCCTCCTCTTTATGTGGCTGAGATGGTGATGTTCTGAGCAGTAAGTTTTAGATCTGTCAGAAAGCAGTGTCACATACCCTGATCTCACTGCTGCTTTCTAGTTGTTCCAATATACAACTGTCTTTCTCTATCTGTTAATAAATGAATGTGCTTTCTGAGCTACTGGCTACAAAGCAAGAGAAGACCAGAAAAGTAGTATTGCTGAAATATAGTACCTGGAACTGTTACTGCCAGAAGCAAATAAATTTTATTTCATCGCATTATTGTTCACTTTTAAGTGGATTGTGAGTGATACTCATTCCTTGAGAGTCTTCGCAAATAATAATGTTATGGCCTCCATTGCCTTGCCACTAGCCTGGCAGTGGCAATGATTTTCTTTTGCTGTACTAAGCTTGCTGTAGTAATTTTAAGAGAAGGAAGTAATTAAAAACAATGGAAGAGACCCTGTGTAATTGCAGCCAGGGGAACTGGTATAGCATCATTACCTTTAGTAGAGTCACAACAGATTACAGCTGCTGAGTTGTGACTGATAAAGGCCTGTGTCTGACATAAAATTTTATTCATATTTTTGTCCTTTGGTAGACTAGTATAATAACGCTGCTTGAAAAAGACTTTGAGAAACTTCTTGTTGTTGTATGTGGTGCTCTTAAGCAATATGAATATGATTCTCTCAGGCAGCTATTAGCCAGTCTGTTGAGTATTACTAGTTGAGCTATCATTAACAAAAACTTTAATAGTCAGATGTAATTGTTCGTTTTATAGTGTAAACCTCTTGCCATTCATATGGACACGGTGGCATTTGTTATAAGCCACTACAATGAAAGACTGTGATAGTTTATGTAATAACAGTGTGCAGATTGTGTCTGAAATTGCAACTGGATTGAACCTTAGCTGAGGTGAAGTTGTTCTGTTGAAGAGCTTCGCTGTTGTTGCAGCAATTCTGCTCCCGCAAAATGAGTTGAGGTGATTGCTGTCATCTTCAGAGTAAAAAAGAATGAGGACGCCAAGCCACTACTGTGTTTCTTGGATATTCTGTCTCCTCCAGTGAGTCTCTTCACTAAAGCAGTTTGAACCTAAGAACTAGAAAAGGGAAATTATAATGATAGTAAGTAAATAGTAATTTTTTTTTTTTAAGAAAATAATTTCAAACCATCCTGAATGGACTGAAGAATTCAAGCCAATTCCTTGTGGGCTTTTATCCAATTACTTCTTTTTTGAAGGATGGAACCCAGGAAAGAGGAGAGTAGGAAAATAAGGTGTAGATCATCCTTTAAATCACTTCACATCTGGGATGTGGTTTGCTCCTTCCATCTTCTGGAAGGCACTTGAAAATGCATCCTGCATGTTTTGGGTGCCCAAAACAGAGTGGTGGAATTGCAGTGGCTCAGATGTTTTTGTAGTCTTAAGAAACCTGTATATAGAATCATAGAATTATAAAATACTTTGGGTTGAAAGGGATCCTAAAGGTCATCTAGTTTCATCTCCCCTATCCTTGATAACCATCCTTTGAAAGTGTCTTTCATGTGTTTGGGAAATGCTTGTGAACCTTGAGTAAATAAATGGTCCGGTCAGGAACTCTAGCTCTTCAAGAATTCACTAAACTGCGCTATTTAATTCTGGGCAATTGAGGATTTTGCGCAACTTTTTATTTTCTTACCTTCCCCAGGAAAAGAAAAAGTGCTTACAGGTTTGGTTCAGGTGGAACCAGTTCTCTCCTCATCCCCATTCTAGTTTGATTACTAAGCTGAAAAAGTGACTAGCTAGATGTTCATCCTCCATACATACATCTGGGGCATGAGCACTGAATATTGTTAGAGTAAGCAGCAACTAAACAGTAACATTTCTAGTGAAACAGTGAGTGCTTCGGATATTTTTTAAAAGCTGTGCATATATTTACCAGCATTTACATATGGCAGTGCTAAAAAACACAGCTAGGAGGATCTGCTGCAAAAATGCAACTTAGCAAAGTCTGTGGGAAAACACTGCAGTTAATCTAAGTCATACCTTAAAGAAAAGCAGAAGTAAGTTGAGAAGGATCATTAACATCAATGTAACTATTTTTTATTTAAAAAAACCCTCCACAACATCAAATGTATGGCTTGTATTTATATGCAAAGGAAAAAAACAAAGGAAATTCAACCATAAAGAAAAGTGATACTTACAAAGAGGCAGCTTGCTTTATTTATTGTAAGAAGAGTGACAGAAATCCAGCTAAACTGAATAGAGAGTATGGTAATTTTGTGATGGTTGGTTCTTAAAGCATCTCCTTAATTGTAAATAGCATAATTTTGTACCATTAAGGGTCGGAAGTTGTATTGGGCATTGGCAACATGTACGCTGGCGTCAAGATTTGACACTCTCTTGCCATTTTTGCTGTCTTAGATCTACACAGGGAACAGGGACAAGCTTAGAAAGCAGTGAGGTTACCCTGCTGCTGCTCAGGCTGCCCTGGCAGGGTGATGTTTTGGTAGCGCCACATGCACTTAGGTCTTTTTGAGAAGGAGTGGGTAGGTTGATGTGTGTACTGAGGCTTGCTGGCACTTCTTGCTAATCCTTCTCACCATTCCTCTACACTTTTATTAGCATGGAAACTTTGTATGACAAAGTATCTATGAGCCGTTGTCCATGCTGACCTTGTATTTCTGCAGCAGAACTACATTTGATCAGAGCAACAGTTGACTCACAGCTGCCTTCATATGCATGCAGCAATGCTAGGCCTTGGTGTCCCATTATAGACTGTTTCCCTTGGTTTACTGCTGGGTGTCCTTCTCTGCCCTGGTTGTATGTTGTGACTTGAGCACCCACATGGGTGAGTTGGGAAGACTGTAAGATTTATGCTGCATTTGTTGATTTTATTTTCAGAGCCGGGTTTGCGAACCACTTTCCCAAATTAATATGCGAGGCTTGCTGGAGCTGGGGATACACACCGCATGCCCAGAGGAGTGCTTGGAGGAACGAGGTTTGATCTCCCTCTTGTGGAGAATTATCAGAACTAAATTCTTGCGGTACTAAAGAAGAAAAGTCCAGCATCGGTGAACAAATGATGGCTGCAGTTACCATGTCACCTGATGCTCTTGTCAACCTTCAAGGGAATGAAGAGATGGACTCTCTGATTGTACTGCATTACAATTACACGGGAAAACTTATGCTAAGGGAAAAGGCAACTGATAACATAGACCTGCCCACTATTGCATTTCTGATCCTGTGTAGCTTCATAGTCTTGGAAAATTTGATGGTGTTGATTGCCATATGGAAAAACAATAAATTTCACAACCGCATGTACTTTTTTATTGGCAATCTAGCTCTCTGTGATCTTTTAGCTGGAGTCGTTTACAAAGTGAACATTCTTATGTCTGGGAAGAAAACTCTGAGCTTGTCCTCCACAATCTGGTTCATTAGGGAAGGCAGCATGTTTGTTGCTCTGGGAGCCTCCACTTTCAGCTTACTGGCAATAGCTATAGAGCGACATTTGACTATGATTAAAATGAGGCCTTATGATGCAAATAAAAAATACAGGGTGTTCCTTCTCATTGGTACATGCTGGCTTATTTCAGTTTCCTTGGGTGCCTTACCCATCCTTGGGTGGAACTGTATAAATGACTTAGCAGACTGCTCAACCATTTTGCCTCTGTACTCCAAGAAGTATGTTGTGTTCTGTATTAGTATCTTCATAGCGATTTTGGTTGCCATTGTCATCCTTTATGCCCGTATCTACATCCTGGTGAAGTCCAGCAGTCGTAATGTCACTAACCACAATAACTCCGAGCGCTCCATGGCACTCCTTAGAACTGTCGTGATTGTTGTTAGTGTCTTCATTGCCTGTTGGTCTCCGCTGTTCATCCTGTTCCTCATTGATGTGGCTTGCAGAGTCAAGGAGTGCTCTGTCTTGTACAAAGCCAACTGGTTTATTGCTCTGGCGGTCATCAATTCTGCAATGAATCCCATCATCTACACGCTAGCCAGTAAAGAAATGCGCCGGGCTTTCTTTCGTCTTGTTTGTGGCTGCCTAGTGAAGTCAAAGGTGGCCAGATCTTTGCCTATTCAACCCACACCAGATCACAGTCGTAAATCCAGCAGCAGCAATACTCAGAAGCCAAAGGAAGATTCCCCACCAAAGAATGTTCCCTCTTGCATTGCTGAGAAAAATGAATCTTCATTTCACAACGGAAACTCCTGTAAGTAAAGAACTCCTCAAGACAATTACCTTTCTGTGGCTTTTAGATTTAAACTACGAGTGTAGTTTAAGTATTCATGCACTTGAGTCACAGAGAAACACACTAACCGCTTACTTAACTTTGAGGACTTATTTATCAACAATCATTTGCATTATGTGTTCATTCACTAACACACCTGATGCAGAAAAAAACTTTTCATGCTACCCAACAGCCAGGGCAGAGTCCATGCACATCTAATGACATTGTGCACCATAATGACATTGCATGATGGGGCTGCACTTGGCACTGCCTTACTGTGCAAAACATCAATCAGATGTGTTAGAAACTTAAGTGTTCACTAAACATGGGTCATGGTCAGAAATGAGCCTGATTATTGATGCCTTCGAGAAGAGCTCATTATATATGTTGGTGATTATAGTTGTCTGTATGTGTCTTGCTGTTATGTTAATGGCCTTGTATGTGGTATAAATAGCTGTATATTTGTAAAATTCCTTATAAAAATGTTGTTGTTTGGTAAAAGTTTACAATATATATATGCTAAACATTGTATTGCATTATACAGTGTAAGGTATACAAATTACACAAACGGATGTGTTTCAGTGGGGATATTTGGAAATATATGAAGTAGTAGTTTTTAACTGACAAGAACTTTAATACAGCATATCAAGACAGTATTTTTATTTTTTTGTTTTCACTGTTGTTCAGCCCTTTCATGTTTCGTGAAAGGCAACGTGACGGTTGTCGCTGTGGCATTTCACAACTTATTTTAAACAAGCACTAGTAAATAACCATTAAGAGAGGCTAGATATGTTGGCTATTTAAAGTAGTTAAAATGTGACTCAACAATACACATGTATCAAGTGTATGTACTGTTTTAATGCATATATTTTTACTTACTATTTCCAATGTATTTAAAAATGTATGTCAAACCTATGTAAACCTGTGTACATTGTGAATGCACTACCTAAGCTCATATTCTTCAGTTCTGAAACAGAGACTTATCATTTCAGAAAGTAATGAACCACAAAAAGGTCCCTGTGGAGTTCTTTCATTTCACTCCAGACACTACCACACCATTAGATTTTGTTAGAAATCTCACTGGGAAGAACAGCCAGTGGGATAAGATCCCACTTTCCACTTTATGGCAACGGGACCCTGCACTTCTACTGCCTCCAGGCACTTCTGCAGATATGACAGGGAAGATGTGGTACAGCAAGATCATGCTGAGGGGCATATCGACATTTATACCTTACCCTTCCTTGAAAGCCTGTTTACTTGGAAGATCTGAAGGCCCTAACTTAGCTTTTAGAGAGGTCATTCCAGAGAAATCTGTATGAAAAACACTTCATGGTTCATCACTTCCTTATCAGCCTCAGTACAGGATGGTGTTCAGCATCAAAGAGATTCCCTGAGACCTAGAGCAGTTAAGGCATCATAAATGCCTTGTTTCAAGGCCCAGCGGGAGGTGCCCATGGTATTTCCATCAATAGTACTTTGCAGATGGAGGCTTCAGTGGAGATCGATGGGTTCTCATTGTCTTTCAGTAAGAATGTAAGCATGCAACTTTATTGAGCTCTTTCAGAGGTTTGTGTATAATGTCTCAAACCACACCTTGCCTTATGCACAATCAGAAGTAGTTGAGGCTTTTAATACACAGCCTGGAAGAGATCATCCTTAGCTTTACTGTGGTCTTAATAATCTAAAGGAACAGCATTAGACTCTTCCCAAGTATGTGTAGCGTGCAAGTTGTGTAATGTGTGTAGAAGCCTTTAAAATATAGAGGTTTGCATTGTGATTATCTTTTACAAATTAACAGTCTGCTTGTAAACATTATGCACTGTTGGAAAAGTGTAAGAATAAAGGAAAAAAAAAAGTATTTGTATGAAATAACTGTGAAAGAGAGTAGTAAATAAGAAATAAATTCTACCCAAAATGTTAAAAAGCAGTGCACTTAATAAAAATAAAGCTAAACTAAGCTAAGAATGATTACCTGTATGAACTGCATATACAGGCTGGGTTATCAGCTCTGTAGCTATGGCAATTTGAGAGAAATAGAAATGGTGACATTGCATTGCGATGGCTGGCTTCATTCATTAGATATGACAGTGCTGTTGGCTTTATTTTAAGTGTGGAAATTCTCCCCTGAAGTTGTGTCTTTGAAAACTGACAGCTGAAATATTTGTATACTTAAAAATGTTAGATCACAGGGTGGTAGCATGTGGCAACGTTTCTCCCTGTTGTAGAACAGAAGGGACTTAGCAACACAGTGGTTTGAGAAAATGTGGCTGCCCCCACACCAAATGTCATGTCAAGGGTATTACATGATTCTTGCTGTTTAGTGGGGAAAAATAAAATATCTGAAGTCCAAGTACATGCACTTGAAAGTGAATTTTAACATCTGGATTCTAGCCTTATCTATTGTCAGAGTTGATGCAAAGTACAGGTCCTGCGAGCAACTCCACTGTTGGAGGCCGCGTGATTTCTTGTCAGTACTTTCACTCTGCTTAGACTTTCTTCTCCAGTTTTGGAGCTGTGGGGATATTTTGTTAGTTCGCTATCCTGCTGGACTTGAAGCAGGTTTGTTAGAGTAATGGGTTCACATGTTACACTGATAATATCATTTACAAAATATTTCTGACTTGGAAAAAAATCTTGTGGATACAGTCTTCAGTGGATAGATCCCAGTGGGATATGTTAGAGCGCAGATTCTGAAAGATTTCAGAACATAATTTTGAAGTAGGGCAAGGCAAGTGTTCAGCAGCACTGGATTATTAACAACCAGAAAAGTGCCCTGTCCTTGAAGCTGGAAAAAGGTAGAGAATAGGTGCTTTTATAATTAAAATATTGCAAAATACTTTAAAATACATCCCAGAATCCAGACTTTCCATGAGCTGATTTTGAGCATACAGG
>VWZE01014159.1:32431-45534 GCA_013396675.1 Eubucco bourcierii
TTTTGCTTTGTGATTGCTGCCCACACAATGCAAAGGAAAACATTGATCTCAAAGGAACCTGGCATCTTTTAACTGCAGAACTTTACTGAGAAGCAGTTAACACACCAATCCAGCCACAAAGGACACAAATATATACCAGTTATAATCTTTACATTCTTCATGTCATAAAAAACTTGTACTTACTATTAATGAATACATGTCTGGGTGTGTTTGGTGGGTTTTGCCTCATGGAATAAAAAGGAGGACTGCTGGTACAAGCTGCCATTCAACCCATAGGTTATTTGACCTTCATGATAGCTACATAAAATGCAACTCTGCATCTTAACCTGAAAATCTGAGGCCACCTTCCTTTTCTGAGTCATCTGTACTGTTTCCCACGAAGTGTGGCTGCAGAATGAGTCACTCGGCTTTAGCTTATTTTTCCCTTTGGTTTCCATGACCTGTTCTGTTGTCAAACCAAGTTTTAACACTCTTTACATGATTGTTTTGCTAAATGTGTGGCTTTGAAATTTTATCCCCCTTACTGAGACCAACAGAAAAAAAAAACAAAACCCCTTCTGTTTCTCAGTGGAAGCCATGCAAGATGTATATGTTGGCATCTGAAGAACATACCAAGGCTTAGGAACATAAGTATCTCAAAAACAGACAAGCGGCAGGCAAGATCTAAGTAGTTTGGTACCTCAACTCTGCAGAGGTTCTGTTTTAACCCTATCAAGAAATTAGCATATTTGTAATTTGGCCACAGCTCTCTGTTCTCATTATTAGATTACATGCCTACTGGATTGTGTTTCCAGGTCTCGCATTTATTATCTCTGGGATTTTCTCACCCAAGGCAGATTTTCTCTCTTTATCCAAACATCAAGTTAACTGCAGGCAAATTGTATATCCATCTTATTTTTTCTACAAACCTTCCCTCACTCCAGCTTTATTCACTGCAGATGTCAACAAGGTCTACAGATACTGTGTTTGAGTGAGTACAGTAAGCACAGTAGAACACAAACCTTTTAGTGGGAATTCGCCTATATACTGGCAGCTTTGAGCAAGCATGGAAAGGCGGAGAGCACAACCCTAAGTTTGGGCTGAAAGTCCGTGCAAATAAATATATCTTAGATAGTACACTAAGATAAATCTGAAGTTTGATTCTCTGCAGACATATTTTTAAAATGTCTCTAAGATACAAAGGAAACCATGGCTTTCACTTAGACCTTGTTTATAGAAACATGACCTTAATATAAATTCTTGGGTCTACTATTTACTTAGCCATTGGATGCCAAAAACAAAGGCTTCAAAGCAGGTTTTGTAACCTTTTGTAAGAACAGTCACAAGTTCCAGATTTCTTCTTGAGAGCTGTAAATTTCCTGGAGGTTGGAAAACTGCTAGTTTTTAAGGGAAGAATTTGATACTTACCAATGTCTAAATATGCATCAATTCTGTTATGAATACATTGTACCTGGCATCTAGCATTTGTGCCTGCAACAGTTGCACTGTAAGTTTTTTGGTGGTTGTTTTGGGTTTTGGTTGGTTGGTTGGGTTTTTTTGTTTGTTTTGGGTATGGGGGTGGGGTTTTTGTTTGTGGGTTTTTTGGGGGTTTTTTTGTTGGTTTTTTTTTTTTTTTTTTAATTCTCCTTGTCTTACTGCACAACATGATACCTAGGCATCACCATGATATAGAAAATTTAATGCTGCCAGGTGATGTTTACCAGACCATTACTGAACATTTCCTTCTGGTGACAGTGCACAACTTAACACTCAAATTCTGGTCCCAAGGGTGTGTCCTTTGTTCAAGTTTTGACTGCATATGTGTGACAGAGAGGTTTCTGGCAGAACAGGCATTATCACATGTAGGATGTGAAATGAAGGAAAGCTACTATATAACCTATTCCCAGTGAATGTGCAAAATCATTGGTGGGGAAGAAGTCACTAAGCCACGAGAATCGCAACTCCTCCTATGGTCTCCACCTAGCCATGTCCAATCTGAAGATCCTCTTGTTGCATTAGGGAAGGAAACCTAGGAGTCCTCCCACTGAAGTGAAAATATCATTCAGTTTTCAAATCACATTCTCTTGCCTTTGAGGTATCATTGCTCCTGAGGTATCTCAAATAACTGAAAGTTTGGGAATATAACTGTACCTCAATGTCAAATCTGTCACTGCCAGCCTTACTGGAAATTTTTATTATCCTAATAATAACTAGATCTGCATTTAAATGAGTATGGCGTATTTGATTCACTTTTGAAAATTCTTTGCTTAAAGAAATAGAATGTGTTTTTCTTGCCCAGAGTTCGCACAGTTGCAACACAACTGGAATCAAACCTGATCATCAGATAGGACTCAAAATCAGTGTAGACATCATGTAGAATATTTAGAGATTCAGGTCTGACTCCTCAGCTGTCTTCTGGGAAAATGGCAAAGGCTATCATGGTGTTGTCTAATCTCAAGAGATTTTTAATGAGTCTAATATATTTGTTCTTTCAGTAAAATAGGAGTTCTTGAAATTCTAGTGCTGAATTATCACCAGCAAGTGCCTAGCCCTTGGGACTGAATAAAAGAGAAAAACAAAAGGTAATGTGGGCTCAAGTTATGCTGTCAGCTGTCCATTTTTCAGTCAATTACACAGCATTTTATGGATGCAGTCTCTTAAATGCTGGGAACGTTGGCTCCTCACAGCAATGAGCCCTGACTCTCTAGCAAGTTCAATTAGCTCTTGTTGAGCTCAGTGTAAAGTGGTCTTCCACTCTAATAAGAACAGGTTTGGAACTGCTATCAAAATAGCTATACAGTTTTTATACCATTTGCATATAGGAGAAAGCCAAATCTATCGAAATGAAAAAGCAAAGGCATGATCTGCAGAAGGATGATTAATTGGCCCAATGCCCTCTCTTCCTGGACAGCTTTGACATCACTTAGTTCCCCGCCTCTAGATCATCATAGCTGGCCAGAAAAGATCTGCTGGCCCATTGAGGCAGCAGGGCACTGTTGCAACCCAAAGGCACTACCACCACCTAGGACCAAACAGCATTTGATCAAGTTATGTGTAACCTCTACATCATCACTTGGCATGCTGAGCTGGGCAAATAGACTGTGCTGACAGAGCAGCTTTTAAAAACCACATTTTCCTGGAGGCAGAGTTGTGAAATGTAGTCTGGGGAATGTAATGCTCCTGTCAAGCTGTTGCACTTTGTGTCTTCCTGCCACCTGCTTTAATTTCCAAAACACACAGCTAAGTGACTGCTAAGTTATTGAAGCTACATCTAGGACAATGGCAAGAAAATTGAGATCCTTATTTCAGTGTATGTTTACCACCTTCATTCATACGCACACAGCTTGCCAAACTTTTCCAGGCATACACTGATAGGGTATTCAGGAATCTAAAATAGACAAATCAAGGAGGTGGAATTTTTTTAAGGTACCTGAGTTTGACTTTTACTGAAGTGATACACAACATTAAAAATACAAAAGAGGCCTTCTCATATTGTTAGTGATAGCACACTAAAAACTTTCCAGGACATGTTTATAAGGAGATGGGAGCATGGTATGATAATTGTTACATAGGACAAAAAACGGTGGAAACTGAGAGAATATGATGAGATACAAATTCTCTTTAATGATGTAATTTTTGATGCATACTGTTGTGGGGTATAAGATTCACATTGCCTTGCAATTTCCAACCAGGTGAAAGGAAAAAACCCCACATATTAAGAATTCCACTAGCCTTGGTGCCACACTAATTTGGGTAGCAATACAGCATTTGATTTCTTTTCTTTGCTCTCATCTCCCACCAAGATTTGAATAATCAGCTAATGACTATCTGTTGCAAGCATTTGGTACACTAATGTCTTCGTTTGGCTTCTGAATGTCCTGATTACAGAATCAACTGTATTTTATTGCACAGATCACTTGATTAGTCTTAGATGCTGCAATCATTTTTGTTCTTGAGATCAACTAAAAACAAACTTCCCAAACTGGAAATTTACCTTATTTCAAAGCAGCAAGTACAACAAACTATTCAAGATCTTACCCAAATGTATTCTGAGTGAACACATCAGTCAGTTTGGTTGTAGTTTCACAAATTTTTAAACAATAAATTCTTAAAACTAAATCTAAACTAAATCTAAGTAGTCTGGGTAGCAGGTGCTTAACCTAGACTTACTCTGCTAAGTCTTGGCCTTTATGAATGAAGTAAAAAAGATTTGATTTGAGATACTGGTGCTGGAGAAGACCTTAGAGTGCTGAAGGATGAATCCTGAATGTAGCACAAACTTCTCTTTTACAGAAATTGTGTTTATTGAAATTGGATCCTAATAAGCTTCATACAGTAGGAAAGCAACTTCATATAATGCTTGTGTCTGAATAGTACAAACCTTCTTTAAAATATTTATTTCCCAGTATCAAGGGTACTTCTGCCAGAAATGCATCTCTAGTGTTACATGTATTTTTCAACTTCATATTTAGAAGAAAAAAAAAAAAACAAACACGGTATATTTGCAATACCTATCTGCTGAAGGCCAAAGTTATGCTTTGGTAGATAAATGCAAATGGCATAATTTGCAAAATGGACCACTGAGTCATGATAGTTTTCACTGTTTAGAAGAACAGATTTTTCAGCTCTGTGTTTGAACAACAATCTTGCATTAAACCTATTAAACACGAGTTATTTGAACTTCCATAATTGGTATGGAAGTATCTCATGATGAGTATGGTATCTCATTGGAGACTGGTAGTCAAGGACACCTAGATCTTCACCATAAGCAGAGAACTACTTACAAATAAGCTTGGCAATCAAATTAGTAAATTAGAGTTGCAGAATGTTGTTATATTATCATTAGAAAAATCAAATGCACACACTTTGTACACAGAGAGATCACATCAAGTCATTGTTAGAGGAAGTCACAAATGTTTTGAGTAGCATCATATAAGAATTCAAACTTGACATCAGAAAAACACTTTTCATATCAGTAGCATTGAATAACGGTTTTAAAAATCATTTTATGCTAAATTTGCAAGTTGGAATGCTAATTGCTGAATTCCAACTGCTATGGTTACACAGTGTAACCTGCCTATAATCCCCATAGTTGTGCTTCTTAGGTAAAATCAGAAATAAGATTTCCGCTTTTAATTTTCTCAAGAAAATGAGACTGCTGAATTTTTATCTGAACAATCACTATTGTCATTTTTCTTCTAGTAAAAACAGATGGACAGTTCTATACTGTCAACAGACCGACTTGAAAAATATAAATATATACTGTATTTATATAATGTGTATATATACACTATCAATATTCACATTAAGAAAGCCTTCTGCTGTGACTTATGTTTACATAAAACATTGAGAATTCTCAAATGTACTGTGTGAAATGGAGCTGCTCAAACCTAAAAAACAACAACAACAAAAAAAACCCCCATACAGGTGAAATATATGTGAGTACACGGGGGCTTTTAGTGTACATGTTTTATCAGAAATGCAATTTCTACCGGATTTAGCTTGCAAATTACAAAAACTGAAACAGTTATGTGGAGTCAGTGTTTCCTCTCAGCAGGCTGCTGCAGGCAGAGTTCACTCCCAGAAGAAACTATTGGCAAATTATTCTCGAGGTGATGATTGATGAGATGACTTATGCTGTCAAAGACACGATCTTTTGTACGAACCTTAAAAAAAAAAAAAAAAAAAAAAAAAAAAAAGGATGCAAGGACATAGATTAAAGAGCATAATACTTTTCCCCTTGACTTCATAGTGAAATTGTCTAGGACTAAAACAACACAGTCATGTTTTAGAGACTGATCTCTTTCTTATAAAAAACGGTGGAAATCTGGTATTTCTGGAGTTTTGCTTGTGTTTTGTCGCTTACATCCTCTTTTCTCACCAAAAGGGTATTTTGCCTGCCACTATTACTCTTTCTGAATAGGTTTGCTAAAAAACTCTCTGTAAATTATTTTGTGTCACTGTGAGTCAGATTTTTAGATCCAATTTTCTTATTCCATAGACCTCTCACTTCTTTTCATCTTTTTCCTTAGAATGAGCTATCCCTCTAGAGAGGCCACAACTAACTTTTCAGTGTGCCTCAGCATCTTTGTGATATCCTTAACATAGGCCTTCTTCAGGTGCTGGAAAATTTGTTTCCTTGAAATCAGTCCAACAACCATATGTGCTTTGCTTGAGTTTGCTGCATGCTGCATGGTACATCCCTGTGCCTTTCAACCTGAAACACTTCAGGCTTTGGAATGTCATTGTGCTAGTCTGTTTACCAGCTCTCTGTATTGACATCCTGCTAAGTAAATTGTTACACTCATGATAGGAGGAAACTGATACTGTAAGCCAAAACAGTCAAAATTATCCGGACAGGCCAAAAACTAATCCATGTTACAAAACAATCTTTAATTATTAACAGCAACTTCAAAAAACATTTCCTTCCTAAATGAATTAGGTATACAGATTCCACAGGCAGTGCAGAGTCCTCTCATATGAACGTCATGCTACAGTAAGGCTGTGAATTGAGATGGCTCTGCACTGCCGCAAGCAAAGGCCTGTGTGCTGCTCTGAACATTTCTCAGAAAGAGAGAACAACTCCTGTTAAAACTTTCCAAATCCAGTTTATGCTCTGGTGGATACCTCTCTTGAAATATTTTCAGATTTCACAATTAAGTTCTGGCAAAACTGCTAGAAACTTAGCATAGGATGTCACATGGTAAAAAAAGAAACAATGCTCTTTGATGGTAGGTGATGTTGTCTGCTTGACCTGCATGTAGATGCATCACTTGAAAATAACAACAGGCTCTCCCAATTTCTGAAACGTTCTTCTTTGAAACATCACTTCCTGCAATTATTTGAAGCTATATTTTCAGAATGAGAATGTATCATTAGAACAACTGTAACTTTCCATATTTATACTCCCATCAATGCATTTTCAGTCCATTCAATTCACCTCAGATGAGATTTCTTTCACCATAATGTTGAACTGAATCTGCTGATGTGTATCCAATACAATGCTGCAGTCATGGCAGCTTCAAAATGAAAGTGCTGGCTAAACCAAACTGTCATGGGGCTTGAAGTTCAGATGTAACACGGGAAGTTTCCTGTTTAGGTTGCTCCTTTCAGTTTCTGGGTTTGGGGTGTTGGTATTTTCCTCCGGGTTGGCTGCTGTGTGCTTGGTGGGGGGAACCATTTTATCACTGTCTTTTGATGCACTTTCTGCATTTCACTGTGCTTTTTTGTGAAATAAGCTAAGGTAATTGGGCATTGTCTAATTTCTAGTAAACTACTTATCTCAACCCAGAGAGATTTTTTGGTGTTACTTTCCCTTGCACCTGTGTGTGCGGAGAGGAGCTTGTGAGAGGGGGCTATGTTAACCCAGGACAGTCCATATTTGGCACCCAACACAAGGCTTAAAAAGCAGCTGTCTTAACCAAGAGAGTTGATTTTGGCAGGAGGCAAGGGTTGAGAAACGAGATGACAAGAACATTCAATTAAGTCTTGAGGGTTGTTAAGGCAGTTTGATATTCTTTTTCTTTTTTTTTTTTTTTTCCTGTGGTCTGTTTTTGTGCCAGTGCATTTGCATTCTAGGGGTGATTTGAGCCAGAATGATGAGGTCCCATGTGTTCTCTCTGTGGTGTTGGTTTGTCACCTCACAGAAACGGCTTAAAGCTGTACTGTTGCTGTGCTGGTTACTAGCATGTTATGATATGGTCTTTCTGCTAGCCACTTGGTTTAGATGCACTCTCACACAATTCACTGGCCAGGTTTTCTTAAGAGCAATACAGGTCTCTCCCAAGAATACCATCTGAAGATATGCCCCAGGGCTAGATACTCATGAGTGGCAGGATGTGAGGGAGAATATGGGCAGGTGCCTAGCATGGTAGTGATCTCTAATATTCTGGAAATTCACTCCTGAAACAGTGTAAAATCCTGAAAAAATGTAAAATATTTGGGAAAAATCTGTTGTCAGCCTCAAAATTCCCAAGAGACAGAAATCACTGTGTTGTGTTGATGCCTGTCCTGTGCCTATCAATTGCTTGTTATCACTCTTCAGGGCGCTCAGGGGCAAGAGAAGGTCTTTGGACCTACAGGCAGACTGGCAGGCACTGTGACTGCTCAGAGCCCATTAGCAAGCATGGCAGCTGCACCAGAGAACCACCCTGTGGCAGTATCAGCTGCCCCTGAACCAAAAAGAACCATATGAGCAAAGCAGTTTGTCTTGCAAAGGATAAGGGTGAATCAAGGTCATCAGGGGCACAAGAGGAAGAATCAGAGGTAGTCACTCAGTCTTTATGTTGGGCCTTGAAAGATGGCCAAGGACAAACAGTGGATGAAATGAGTATCAGGCTCCAGCAAGGTGAGGGAAATCTCTTCCTCTGTATGGGTGTAAAGGGTTAACCCTCAGGTGCGGGGGTGGGGAGGGGGGAGGGAGGACGACTAGGACAGTCAACCTGACCACCTGTGGTTAGCCCACTCACACTTTCTGTCTGGACCCCCTATAAAAACAGAGGAATGCAGGCCACCATTTGCTTTCATTTGGAAGGATGAAAGGAGTCACTGGGATCCAGTGTGCCAGGGGTGTAAATACAGCCCCACCATTTGGTCTGGTCATGGACTGACCCAGACTGTACTGTCTGATGTTAATTGCTGCTGGGCATGACATGGATGGTATAGAATAAGGGGTGCATAATGAGCTGGGTTGAACTGGCTGGTGTATATTCAATCGCTGCAGTATTGTCAGCTTCAAAATGAAACCACAGTGCTGGGTGGAGCAAAGTACCATGGGGCTTGAAGTTCAGATGTAGCACGAGAGGCTTCCTGTTCCATCTGCTGCTTCTGATTTATTGTTTGGGGTGTTGGTCTTTTCTGCTGGGCTGGCTGCTGGGTGCTTGGTTGGAGGAAACCATTTTATTGCTGGCTTCTACTGCTGCTGCAGCTTCTGCATTTTGCTGTGCTTTTCTGTGAAATAAGCTAAGGTAATTGTGTGTTGTATCATTTCCAGGAAACTCTTTATCTCAACCCAGAGGGTTTTTTTTGTGTTGCTTTCCCTCCTGTCGGTGTGCAGGCGGAGGAACTTGTGAGAGTGGGCTGTGTTAACCCAGGACACATATGCAATATGCTCTGCCATTACCAGAGTTCAAGCCCTAATTCTAAATCCAGCAGAAAGCCTGCAGTCCTCCATTTTAAGCATCACTTACCTGAGCTTTTCTGTTAGCTGGATGGGAGCAGAAGCAACTGGACAGTTAACCCTGCTCTTGAAAACATCCTGAAGAGCTATAGCTCTGAAAACACTCTTAAGAGCTCTAGCGTGTCACTAGGTAATTTGTGTGCGAAATGAATTATTCAGGCAGCCTTTCTGTAACTTTTTTTTTTTTTTTTTCCAGACAATCATGCCAAGGCCACACAGAATAAATGCAAGCTGCTGGCATGCTCCTGTGGCTGCCCACAGACTTGCATTTTATTGACAACTCTGCTCTGAACACTTGAAAATAGGGCTGCTCAGGTGCTATGTCAGGATCCCACAAATCATATAGACAACCCCCTGCATGAGGAGTGTCAGAGCCATTTGGGCCATGATGGCACATCACAAATAGGCCAAGGAAGGGGACAGGGCAGTGAATAAGCATATCCCTACCCAAGGAGGTCAGAAAATTAGCACTGCTCTTAGAAGCAGTGCAGGATAGAAAGGAGTCTTGTACAGGACAAAAATGTCCCAGGCATCATCCCAGGGCCTGCGTACTTCATACCAGGCAGTTGAGTAGCAGAGGTCCCTGTGGCACAGAGTATGCCTGCACTTGCCAGGTCACACAGCAGGGTTTTGCTTGCAGTTGCTTGTAAGTGCTATTTGTGGGTTATGTGGAAGGGAGAATTACAAGACCCTGCTGCAGGAGTCATAAAATTGCTGGCCAAAGTTTAGTGAAGGACACCACCTTCTAAGAGGCATAAGGCCAGTTGCCCAGAATAGTATCCTTGTCAAACTCAGGACTAGGCAGTTGGCACCTAAAGAGTTCTAAAGCATTCTTTGACTGGCCTCATGTGCTACATGTGATTAGAAGTACCATGGGCATTCCTCACCAGAATCAGCATGATTCTGTTGCAGATTTCTCACCTGAAACAGATGGCAACTGGCCAATCCTTTACAGGAATTTCTCATCTACTTTGGGGCTTGTCATCTAAACTTGTCCTTTACAGAGTTGCCTAATCTCAGCTACTAGGAGCCAAGAATAAAATGCATGGCAATACTTTCATTCTCTTAGGTGAGACTAAATTTTCCCAGAACCAGGACAGAACAGGACAGCTGCAGGAAACTAACTCCTACACTCTCCATCCTGCTGCTGGGAAGGTTTCTTTGTCTCTAAGGGAGACTCTTTGCAGCAAAGACATGAAGCACTTTTACCTCAGTTCTTTCCAGCACTTACATGCAGAAAAACATGCAGGGCCTGGTCTGTATATCATGGCTGACAGAGATACCATGTGCAGATTGCTGCCATACAGGTTGGTCAAACTTGCACAGCCACCAGCAGCTTCTCAGCAGGAAAGCTGAAGTGATTTAGCTGCACTTTGACTGTACTGCAGCAGCCAAAGCTTGACCTTACTGTGGAAACAAGTCTCTAAGGCTCCCTGCAATGTGCAGAAATCATACAATGGGTCTTCTGCTAGGCATCAAGAAGAGAATTACAGATGTGATGTCATGCTAGAGATATGAGGCTGTACTTAGGATTGTTGTGAGTAAGCTGTACATGAGATTAAGCACGTGTAGACAAATGTGTAGAGTCAGAAACTCCTGTATTGCTGAGGAGTCAGCACTTACAGTTCCTTCTGGGTCCACTAAAAGAAGATGTTTGGCTTGTCCATTGTGCATGCCTGTCAGCACATAGCAACCAGGATTCGTGGTACTCTTCCTCACGAGGAAGTCTCCACACTTCTTTAACAACTGTTCTGCATCTTTCCTGCTCATTTCTCCTTGATACCACGGCTCTCCACTCAGCTCTTCAGCTACAGTCCAGGCAGATGCTCTGGATAAAAGGGGACTGGTGCACCCTGTGGAGGTGGATTTCCTCAATGCATCCTCAGATGTTTGGTTCTTGAGAGCATCTTCAAATGGTTCTGGTTATGAAAATAGAGATAAGGGCAAGATCATGCAGAGATAAATCATGTAACAAAAATGGTGATATTCCACTCACTTTAAGCTGGATATATTTTGTGTCATAGCCACTTCCTTTTAGCTTTGTGAGGAAAAAAAAAAAAAAAAAAAAAAAAAAAAAATAAAGANTCATGCCAAGGCCACACAGAATAAATGCAAGCTGCTGGCATGCTCCTGTGGCTGCCCACAGACTTGCATTTTATTGACAACTCTGCTCTGAACACTTGAAAATAGGGCTGCTCAGGTGCTATGTCAGGATCCCACAAATCATATAGACAACCCCCTGCATGAGGAGTGTCAGAGCCATTTGGGCCATGATGGCACATCACAAATAGGCCAAGGAAGGGGACAGGGCAGTGAATAAGCATATCCCTACCCAAGGAGGTCAGAAAATTAGCACTGCTCTTAGAAGCAGTGCAGGATAGAAAGGAGTCTTGTACAGGACAAAAATGTCCCAGGCATCATCCCAGGGCCTGCGTACTTCATACCAGGCAGTTGAGTAGCAGAGGTCCCTGTGGGACAGAGTATGCCTGCACTTGCCAGGTCACACAGCAGGGTTTTGCTTGCAGTTGCTTGTAAGTGCTATTTGTGGGTTATGTGGAAGGGAGAATTACAAGACCCTGCTGCAGGAGTCATAAAATTGCTGGCCAAAGTTTAGTGAAGGACACCACCTTCTAAGAGGCATAAGGCCAGTTGCCCAGAATAGTATCCTTGTCAAACTCAGGACTAGGCAGTTGGCACCTAAAGAGTTCTAAAGCATTCTTTGACTGGCCTCATGTGCTACATGTGATTAGAAGTACCATGGGCATTCCTCACCAGAATCAGCATGATTCTGTTGCAGATTTCTCACCTGAAACAGATGGCAACTGGCCAATCCTTTACAGGAATTTCTCATCTACTTTGGGGCTTGTCATCTAAACTTGTCCTTTACAGAGTTGCCTAATCTCAGCTACTAGGAGCCAAGAATAAAATGCATGGCAATACTTTCATTCTCTTAGGTGAGACTAAATTTTCCCAGAACCAGGACAGAACAGGACAGCTGCAGGAAACTAACTCCTACACTCTCCATCCTGCTGCTGGGAAGGTTTCTTTGTCTCTAAGGGAGACTCTTTGCAGCAAAGACATGAAGCACTTTTACCTCAGTTCTTTCCAGCACTTACATGCAGAAAAACATGCAGGGCCTGGTCTGTATATCATGGCTGACAGAGATACCATGTGCAGATTGCTGCCATACAGGTTGGTCAAACTTGCACAGCCACCAGCAGCTTCTCAGCAGGAAAGCTGAAGTGATTTAGCTGCACTTTGACTGTACTGCAGCAGCCAAAGCTTGACCTTACTGTGGAAACAAGTCTCTAAGGCTCCCTGCAATGTGCAGAAATCATACAATGGGTCTTCTGCTAGGCATCAAGAAGAGAATTACAGATGTGATGTCATGCTAGAGATATGAGGCTGTACTTAGGATTGTTGTGAGTAAGCTGTACATGAGATTAAGCACGTGTAGACAAATGTGTAGAGTCAGAAACTCCTGTATTGCTGAGGAGTCAGCACTTACAGTTCCTTCTGGGTCCACTAAAAGAAGATGTTTGGCTTGTCCATTGTGCATGCCTGTCAGCACATAGCAACCAGGATTCGTGGTACTCTTCCTCACGAGGAAGTCTCCACACTTCTTTAACAACTGTTCTGCATCTTTCCTGCTCATTTCTCCTTGATACCACGGCTCTCCACTCAGCTCTTCAGCTACAGTCCAGGCAGATGCTCTGGATAAAAGGGGACTGGTGCACCCTGTGGAGGTGGATTTCCTCAATGCATCCTCAGATGTTTGGTTCTTGAGAGCATCTTCAAATGGTTCTGGTTATGAAAATAGAGATAAGGGCAAGATCATGCAGAGATAAATCATGTAACAAAAATGGTGATATTCCACTCACTTTAAGCTGGATATATTTTGTGTCATAGCCACTTCCTTTTAGCTTTGTGAGGAAAAAAAAAAAAA
>VWZE01014159.1:45592-64148 GCA_013396675.1 Eubucco bourcierii
AAAAAAAAAAGAAAAAAAAAAAGGAAAATGTACTGCTAGGCCTACTGATTTACAGATTATATTAAGACTAAGGAGCATAATATGCTACAAATGGATGCCGTACACAGAAAGATCATGATAAAAATCAGAGCAAACCTTGGCACGAGCTTTGGAAGGGTACTGGTTTTACTTCAGTGATGACTATTGCCAATATTGGATGTATATGCCCTGGCACCAGCCAGAGCTCTGGTAGGTCTGACAGAGTTTCATTTAAAATAAGTTGCATCATATGGTTATGCAATGCCATTATACTTCTCTCTGATTTCTTTTCAAACAACGTATTTATTTAAAAATTGTGCATTTAGACTAGATATTAGGAGGAAGTTCTTTACAGTGAGGGTGGTGAGACACTGGAACAGGTTGCCCAGGGAGGTCATGGATGCTCCCTCCCTGGAGGTGTTCAAGGCCAGATTGGATGAGGCCTTGAGTAACCTGTACTAGTGGGAGGTGTCCCTGCCTATGGCAGGGGGTTGGAACTAGATGATCCTTGAGGTCCCTTCCAACCTTACCATTCTATGATTCTATGGTTCTATGATTCATTACTGAGTCTCTAGCCCAAGGGTACGTCTAGAAGGGGTTGGTCATCCTTACCACTCAGTCTGCCCCTAACCTCCACCTAGGAAGGGGGCTTTGCAATATACCTAGGCTAACACATTTAAGATGATTTACCTAGCTGATATCAAGAAGCGTCTTTTAAACCTCAGCTAAATCCTGAAGTCACTGTTACCTGCTGTAGAGTCCAGTGGAAAGATGTGTCATTACAGACCCCAGCAGTCTTACAGAAATAGTAAATACATCAGTGCGTGCTTCAGTGTATGCCGTACTGACCTACTGGATGCTATTTTCTCTTGCAAGACCTTCATCTGGCCAACTAGTGTGTATTAAACAGAGATTCTTCAGCATCCACTAGACTTACAAAAGGACATCTGCAGAAGCAATAGCATGAAGGAATACACTAGCTCTAAATAGATTGCTCTGATGCAAGGAGTATACAGCCATCCTTGCTTGGGGCCAGAGAGAGGTGAATTTAACTCAGAGAAATAGAGTAAATACTGGGCTGTCACAGCTTGTTGGCACCTCAGCTAATTCTTAAAACTAGCTCAATATATGTCTTCACTACATTGCAGTCTGCACTAAGCCCAACACATGTTTATCTTGTTAAACTACTAACTTAAGGCCAGTTGACACGTTTTCTAGTACTACTTCTCCCCTGTGACTCAATGGTTAGTAAAGATTAATAAAGGCTGGAAGATGAGAAGTCAAATTTCCCTATTTTTTAGGAAAAGAAAATATATGGAATGAAGGTGAACATATGCATATTTTAAGGGCATGGCATGTTAGAAACTGAAGTTAACATCCCTTATTTCAGATAGCAGACTTTTCTTGTTTCACATGTGTTTTTACAAAGTGCTTTCTCAACTTTCTTCTTCCCCCCTTTCTTTCAATCCAGAATCTCCCTAAGCTATGGAAAGAAAGTTGTATCTCAGCAAAAACATGCCAAGAAGACAGTTTTATGTATACCGAGACAACAGAAATGTGGATACATTATATTACAAATGGCATATAGGCACCAACTGCTTTGTCTCATTGCCTTTTAATTATGGGGAATGAATTAAAAACATCATCTGTCAGCAGTTGGAGGCAGAAAGAGTAGAAAAAGAGAGATATTTTTGTGTGGCAAACTGCTTTCCCCATATTTCGTGCTGTCTCTTCGAGGTTGAAAACAATGTGTAGCACCAACATCAAATTATGATTGATGCTTAAAGCATTGTTTTACAGCTATGGCTATGATTCAAATTTTGGAAAAGGAAGCTTCAAATTTGGCACAGATAGCTAGATACAATAATAGCCCTATCCAGAGCAAAGCATTGACTCAGTCCTTTGATTCCTCTCCCAGCTTCCTTGTTACACAAAAGTTTTGTAGTATGCATTCACTCCTTAGTAACATATTCACAGGACAGGCTGGAGCCAATTCTCCAGCTTATTCACTCCTTCGCTTTCCTGCATGACAAGTCTTTGGATTAATACTCCTTCTGGCCTGTGATGCTAAGAATAACACAGACTTCAGCTCCCCCTAATTCAGGTATAATACGAACTAGCTTCAAGCCTTCAGCCACCCTTATTTTAACTCAGTCCAATACGAAACCACCCCAAATTCTAAAATTCTCTATAATTTTACCATGAATACTAAAATGTGGAGAATTTAAACATCATTTTTATAAAGAACTAATGCATAACCATGTTGGATCACTTCTTAGAAAGGAAGTGAAAAGGAAGCAAACTCACTCATGTCAAAGAGATCCTTTCCTGGGCTGCTGTCTTTGGTATCATCTGCTGTTCCACTGAAGGTGCTTTCAGCATCTGCCTGAAGGGCCAGTAGAGCTTCTATGTTTATATGCTGGGTGTTTACGTATGTCGGCATCTCTGCTGTTGGGGTTACTTGTGACCTCCCTTCTGGCATAGTACAAATATCCAAAGATCCTAGAAAATTCCATACTTCTTTTTTTTTAAATTGACAGAGTGTTGTTACAATGACCAAACAATATCACATCCCATCATCACAGGTTTTAAATTGTCTGGAATGGGGCATGGAAAGTCAGTAAACAGTAATAAAAAATATTGTTGAGTAGATTCAGAAAGGTATTTTCAATAAGGGTTTGGAAGAGGATATTGCTTAGGAAGAGAGAAAACATCTGTAAATAAAGACTGTTGGTTTCAAGAATAACATTCAGAGAGTTATAAGAGAAGGAAATGGAATAAAATTCTCAAATCTATCTAGATTAATAATAGATAACGTTTTCTGACACATAAAGTGTCTCCAGAAGCATGGTAGAGCTGCCACTGAAAGGTGGATGGGATGAAATTTCACACATTTTTATGTGATTTTTAAAAATTTCACAGAAAACAACTAACATTATTTGATATTCATAGAGCAGGCTTTATGTGCAAACACATGTATTGCTCCACATTTTAAAGAACTCCTGACTTCAGGCTCTTCATTTGGAGACTCCATCTTACATGCCCTAGTAGGTCAACTTTTCAGAACAGATTTCCTCCTTCTGAAAGCCTGCCTTTAAATACCATAGGGTTTTAAGACACATCAAGCTAAAGAACTGAAGATTTGGGGCAACTTTATTTGTCAATTGCACTGAAAAAAAAAAAAAAGTTTTTATGAAGGCGTGCATTTTAAATTATCTCAAGGTAATTACCAAGTGCTTTTCACTGATATCAACTCTAAAATTCAGTCAAAGCAAATCTGTCAAACAACTGCAGTCCGTTTCTTTAAGACTCTAAGGCATCATCCTTTCACTTTCACAAAGCTTTCCTTTGCCCAGACAAGATCTTTTTCAATATTACAGCTAAAGCTAGCAAAACTCACCCTGCTTAACAGGCCCATGATGCCAGTCTTCACTGAGTTTGTCTCCTAAGTGACGACTCTGGTAATAGGCTTGTTCACCTCCCACTCCTGCTGCAGACTAGAATGGACACACATGCAAAGAAAATTTCAATTACCTTTAAAATGCTTAGATATAAGAGAGTCTCTGACAGTTTCCTTGGCTGTATTCTGTGTACTCCTACTCTTCATTTCCCATTCACTGTGGTGTGAGAATATATATCTCACAAATGCATTTATGTAGGTTCAAAATATTACCGGTGACCTTCATGTAAACTTCCCTGTATCCCACTTCTATTAACCCATGCAACCTCAAATTATGCATCATCTTTGGTAGGACATTAGTCACAAACTTTGCCCTGACAAATGCTGCTTCAGAAAAGCAGTCCCCAGAAATATACGTGGGACCAGAAGATGCCCCTCCCCAGGATGTTCCAAAGGGCTAGGTATGATGCCTACAGGCAGGGAGGGCCCTGTGGATTTAGGCAGAGCTGTGCTGGATCTGAGAACTCCTCTTAGATGGCTACATTGACACTGCAGTCAAATTTTAGACTGCAGTGCTGATAGGTATATCCAAGCTGACTTCAGTTCAACAAGAAGTGGAAAATCTGCCTAGGAACTTGACTGAATACTGATTGCTTCATTAGCATAATGAAATCTTAGTAAGGACTACACTGGATTGTTTGAACAATTTCTGCATCAAATCTTTTCCAGTTAGTGTGCACTATTTGATATTCTATGAAGTAGGCATAGTTTCTACAAATACAGCAACCATTAGTGAATTTCTCTTCCTTGAATCTGCATAATCTTCTAACACCATGAGGAATTCACCTCTTTTTGTTTGTTCAGAACTTGCCTAATTTGTTGCCCCTTAGATGTTCAGTGACCGTTCAAAAGGAAAACAGCCACATGTGAAGAACTGTGAGCTATAAATGGCCTAGATGTACCCATCTTAAAATGCATATTTAAAATAATTTTTGATCCACCAGCAGGAGGGCAGAGATGCAATTGCACTGACCTGAGTTGTATCTGCAGCAGAAGGAAGTCTTGCTTTGAGCCTGGCATCAAGGTAACCACCAGGGGGGGGCATTTTGTTTGGGATGTTGTTGTAATAGGAACGTTCTGTTGCCTCGTTATCTTCCTCCATCCATGGCTCATCGAAGCTCTGCATCCTGTAAGAGAGTGTTTTGTTTTGCCTCTGCCTTGCAAAGCTCTTACAGATCCTTGCAGCATGTTAAGACTACCTGTCAGGGGACCACTATTGCATATTATTTTGGCAGTACACCTGCCATTGTAAATCAGGAAGCAATGACAGATCATGCAGCAGACCTTCCCTGTTTAAACAAACTGATATAAGACACCTTTGATATAGATTAAATTCTTATGGCGAGTAAAGGATGTTTTTACTTAGCTTTAAAGACCATTATAAACCACTTTAACAAATTGATTGAAACTTATATTAATATTTGTAATATTATTATGTGAATGATTAACTAAACTCTAAAACTTTGTCTTTAATTATGGCTGTTCTATTACCAATATAAATCTGAAAGACCTTGACAAAGTCAAGAGATCACATCAGTCTACATTTAACAGTCATTTACACAAGTTTACAGTGAATACAGAATGCTTTCAGATTGCAATAGTAGTATTTCATATTCACTATACACTTATTTTATTCTGATATTAGAGATGACAGCACACTGGGATTTATACCAATGTTAGCAAGCATATAGCAATCTGTAGCATAAACACAGCTCACCAAAGTAAACAGAATGCTATGTCAGAGCCTCTTAAACATACACAAGCAGACAGATTTTGTATCCTCCAGAGAATAATGCAGTCAAAGCTTCTGTACAGTAATTCACATTCCTCAAAACTTCACCCCGGCTGATATCAGAAACAGTGAAACATCACTAGTCATTGTGGTAGCCCAGCAACTCTAGCTAACTTAACCTAAACGGGCAAAGCTGCTATGACAGTAACAATGAGGAAATAACACAAATAACAGTCATTCTGAGATGCCATCCAGAGAGATCTTGACAGGCTTGAGAGATGGGCTAATGACAGCCTCACAAAGTTCAACAAAGCCAAGTGCAAAGTCCTGCACTTGGCTTGGGGCAATCTCAAGCACAAATACAGTACGGATGGGAAATGGATTGAGAGCAGTCCTGAGGAGAAGGGGTCCTGGTTGATGAGAAGCTCAATGTGAACTAGTAATTGCACTTGCAGTTCTGAGGGCGAGCCATATCCTGAGCTGCATCCAAAAAAGCATGGTCAGAAGGTAGAAGGAGGTGATTCACCTCTATGGCGCTCTCCTGAGACTCCACCTAGAATACTGTGTTCAGCTCCAAAGCCCTCAACACAAGAATATGGAACTGTTAGAATAGGTCCAGAGGAGGGCCACAGATGATCAGAGGGCTGGAGCACCTCTCCTTTGAACACAGACTGAGATACTTGGCTTTGCTCAGCTTGGAGAAGAGCAGACTCATAGAATCCTTCCAGTATTTCAAGGGGGCCTAAAAGAGAGCTAGAAATGCTTTTTCTACAAGGCATGTAGTGAAAGGATGAGGGGTAATGGCTTCAAACTGCAAGAAGATAGATGTGCATTAGACATTAGCAAGAAATTCTTCACTGTGAGGGTGGTGAGGTGCTTGAGCAGGTTGCCCAGAGAAGTTGTGGAGGCTCCAGCTCTGGAAGTGTTCAAAACCAGGCTGGATGACGCCTTGACCAGTGTGGTCTAGGCCCATAGCAGGAGTGTTGAAACCAGACGATCTTGAGAGATGGGCTAATGACAGCCTCACAAAGTTCAACAAAGCCAAGTGCAAAGTCCTGCACTTGGCTCGAGGCAATCTCAAGCACAAATACAGTACGGATGGCAAATGGATTGAGAGCAGTCCGGAGGAGAAGGGGTCCTGGTTGATGAGAAGTTCAATGTGAACTAGTAATTACACTTGCAGCAAGAAATTCCTTCTAACCTTCTAAGAAGGTCTCTTCTAACATAACCCATTCTGTGATTCTTAGATTCTTGGCCATCCAACTACAACAAAAGATGCACAACCATTCCATGAAGTTCACTGTGAATTCCACATTGAGGCCATTAATTTAAATGACCATGCTCCTTTCATATTCATTAAACAAATACCGCTTTGCTAATTCAGCATAAATCTCTTTTGTAGTTCTTAAATCCTGACTGTCCCCAGCAACTTTGTCCACAGTACATTTTATTAAGTAAACACAAAGTTAAAGAAGATCCTGTAACAGTCTTCTGCAGTTGTACTCACCTATCATGGAAAGTAGGTATCTTAGAGGGGCATCTCAAATATTGTTTAAATCGAAGCTCGAACGCCTGCCCTATGGTGCTGATGACATCCTGTGCCAGGCCATCACAGCATTCCAGTATATGACAAGCTAAATGAAAAAGATTTGACACATGCACATGCAAAAATCATTGTTTACGCTGTGGTGGGATGTGCTGATTTATGACAAAACATCAGGCATATTTGTCCTAATCGTGCTGTGCACATTTCAATAAATCCCAATTCTGGAATAGCAAACGGCAACGGGATCTTTTTAAAGGTTAAATAAAATTGCTCTGACTTGCAACTGTAATAGGCAAGAAAAAAATCAGTTCCACAATTTTAAGAAGTCTTTAAATGTAATTTCTCATAATTTCTCATTACCTGAATGCAGTACATTATATGGAAATGCAAGCTTTACATTGAAATTATACAAACACTAGTATTTGATAACCAGGGGAAAAAAAAAACCAAACAAACAAATAAAACAACTTTATTTCCTTTTATTATCATTTCAGATTTATTTAATCACCCTAAGCTTCTAAGCTGTTCACTGCCTTTGGGTTTGCAGAGTTTCCCAAATTACAGGCTGAGGAAGGAGCAGTAACTTGAACACTTCCTGGATCCCATCTGGTTTCAGGTAATACAGAGGTTGGTAGCTTTTCCTGCTTGCCCATATAGGAATACCCAGCAAACTCTGTGATTGCTGGGGAGTACAGAGCCAGGACCCTGTTAATGCCAGCACTCCAGCACGTGCTACCTCTCTGAACACACCGTGGTAGAGGGAGGCTATCAAGACAAACTCCCTTCATATGAGAGACCAAGAAACCTTTATCAGCTGTCTGAGCAGCCAAATCCATCCCAATTTTAAGTCAGTTTATGGCTCAGAGCTATCATATTATGTGACAACACGAACAAACGAAGTCAGTAAGATTTCACCTAACACTGCAGGAATGTACATGGGTGTTAAGAACTGGAAAGCAAAGTTCTGAATCTTGGTGATATTCAGAACAGGACAGGCAATTAATTTTCCATATTCGGTGCTGGACAAGCACGTAGTCTATGGGCTAGAACTGGATTGGGTTTGAAACTCTCTTTCTTTTCCAAGTCTTGCCACAGTACAGTATGACCTTCATCAAAGTTATTAATTTCTATCACTCCCTACTGCTTTAATAATCTGAAAATAAGTTCTTCAGCTGAAAAACTGCATTTTAGTGTCTATCTAGCGACCACATCAGCAGAATCAAGTGCTTTGGATGCCAATCTCCTACGAATAAGGGTTGATCAATTATGTCATTTGTGTGACATTTTGGTCAAAGCAATATAGGAAAACTAAAGAGGTTTATCAATGACTTCTTAAAGGCCGATCTAATGGACAGGCTTCAGAAAAGACCAGAAAAAAGGGACAAGAAAACTGCAATTATGCAGGTATGAAATGACCAGGGCACCAAACTGTCTCCCTCAGCAGCAGCAACACCTCATGCAGCATGAGATGGCACCTGCTATACAGATCCAGTAATGCTTTCTTCTCTGAACCTTATGGTGCTTGCTATGCCAGCCAGCATGGTGAGGTAGTGCCTGATTCAAGGGAAATGTCCTTAGCTGCATGTTGCAAGTGAACTTGGTAGCCAAAAACAGGGTCTCTACACGTGTTCAAAGACAGAGGTAGATAGCGCTGTCTGGAAGGGGGGATTATTTGCTGTTCACTCCTCTGCACCACTGCTACCAGTACAGAACAATCAGTCCCCAGTTAAGCTACAGACTTGTCTCCCTGACCATATACCAAAAGTAGTTAGGTCAAACAAAGGTCTAACTGTTTCACTCTATAACAAGAGTGAGGATTTAAAGAGGCTACATTGCTTATTACTAAATCTGTCTGGAACTGAAATGAAGCATGAGTCACTGAGTAGTTTTGGTAGGTGACATAATGAGTAACCTGTTTCCTTGGATACATGGATGGACTTTCAGCAGGTAGGAGATGTGCTTCTTGTTAAACGATGAGTTCTGGAGCTCACAAAGATTAGTTCTTATGAATTTTACAGTGGAAGATAGACAGCATTTAGTTTACTAGGTCCGGAATATAAAGCATGAAGAGAGGTTTTCTATTTCTGGGGGAAAAGTGAATCTAGTATGCAATTAAAAGCTATGCCACAACATCGGCGCTAGTGTCAGTAACAGCAGCAGCAACATTTTATCTAGATATGGAAGTAAATTTAATTCAATTCTAGAGTAATTTGTAGATAGCACAAAGACTGACAGAATTGTTGTTGATGGTGAAAGAAGGCAAATGAGATCCCTTGGTAAACTAGACCTTTTTTGAAAGTGTGGTTCATACACAGAGTCATTGATCTGCAAGCCATTGATGTACACACACAACTGGAGAAAGTGCCCATGTAAAACTGTAACGCAGAAACCATAAAGGTCACTTCATGAAAGAATGACACCGGTACTTTGCTGCAGCAAAAAGGGTTTATAAGACACTGGCCAATGACAAGGACAAAAAGCAATTAAGAATGGGAATGTGCAGCCTATGATATAGATTGCTGACATTAATTCTAGATTACTCCAGATGATAAAAGGCATCACCTACCTTCCTAAAACACATGTAGAAAATGAAAGGGGGAGGAACAGAAATTATCTGAAGGATGGAGGATGTGCACTGCAGCTGGAGACCTACAGAGTTCACTCTGTCTAACTTTACCTAAAACAAACTGGGAAATTACTTGAACTATATACACCACAGGAAAACAATATCAAATGTTTAGATGACTCCTTAATCTAGGATAGACTAGCTAAAAAAAAAACAGTGACAGGAAGCTAGGGCTGGAAACATTCAACTTAGATACAAGGAACACAGTCCAGTAACCACTATTGTTTATAAATTACACCCTCACAGAAACAAAGAGCACAAGGCTTCCCCAAACCTTACAGTGCAAACGTCTGGTCTTCAAAACTGGTCCACTACATTGCCACTGCGATCTCTCAGTACAGCTAAGTCAGTTTCCAGTAGCAGAAGAGTACTGCTGAGCCACAAGGGGTGGGCCATAGCTGTGCTACATATAGTCTACAGTCTGATGCTGGGATCTTTCTAAGGGGAGGCACATGATGTCTGAACATAGCAGACACTGCAAAAAAATTGACCAACTCTGTACCTCCATCTCCTGTAAGTTTCACTTATATTCAGCGTATTAATGAAATAATGCTGAGTTCATTTGTGAGCTAATGCTCTCTAGACATCTCTGCATATGAACACAACAGAATGCCAAGGTTTATAAAATCATTATAGATGACAAAATACAGAAGCTATTGGATTAGTTGTGCCCATGGTAAGGATGAAGCTCAGTGTTTGAAGGGTTGGCATTTTGAAGTTACAGTGTCTGAATTCTGCAGAAATCCTGTTGGAAGTACTTGAGTCTGTCTTTGGAACTAGTTTTTTGGGGAGCATTGGTGTGTTGGGGTTTTTTTCCCTCCATGAATTTATGAGTAATAAACAGATTCTCAGGTACATTATACAATACTTTGTAGCTAGTGATGGAAGCTAGTGATGCTTTCTGCATTACAAGCAGGAATGTTTTCTGTACCTGTTATTTCAGACTGTGATTTATCCTTTTTATAACCTATTTTTGAGAATCTTAATTGGATCCGAGTCCTTGAACACCAATCAACAAGAGATTCCTTGTTCCTGACTGATCACCCATATAGCAATACAACCTTGACTACAGCTTCACTGTGAAAGAGGATTACAGCCTCCACAAAGCTGCCTTGATAGCTCACTGGTAAGGTATCTGATTCTGCTAGGAAGAATTAGGCATGTACTCAGAGCAGATCCAGCCACCTCTTTGAAAGATTTAATCAGAGGACTGCTTAGTTCTTGCATAGTGATTAACTGTAGGTAAGAGTTAGCTGTTGCCTAGAAGCTGGTGCAGCCAAGTCATGTATCTGATTTAAAAGACAGAGAGAATCAAAGTGATGTTTAACAACGAACTGCAGGCAGGACCTGTGCCAAGTCTGAGAATGAACTCATGCGTGACGGTTCTTTATTGCTACACAATCTTTCCATGACTGTCAAAGGCAATCTTTTTTACTGAGCTGCATTTATGTTTTTCTGCAGGAAAAAAAAAACTCAGCTCAATTATCCAGGTTTATCAATGGGAAGAGGATGCCATTTCCAAACAGGTATTTCTAACTTACCTCTCCGATTAACAGGATCCTTAGCTACATATGCAACATAGTCAGTTGTATCCTGTTGAAAAATTAAGATAGCTACCATGAATGTAAAAAACCTTTGCAGTGATCACAGCAGAAGATCAGAATCCACAGCATGTATACTCATGTGTGTAGAGCCTGCAATGACACATTTTGCTCTACAGTTGTATACTACTTCTACCCATTAAAAACATTTGTGGTTTTGAGTACTGATCTCACCACTTTGTTTTCTTCACAGTGTGATCTGTTCCTGGAGAACTTCAAAATCTCTTCAACTGTCTTTGAAAAGCAATTAAATTTAGTAGGATTTGGATCAGGCCTCATGTAGAAGAAAATGTAAATACAAGTCTTCACTTTCAAAATACCCAAAGATTCTAGTTCAGAACATAAATAACAACTGTCTCTGGGGCTGAAAGAGTGGGATTAACAGCCCTGCTCCCCAGCAACACAAAGCAATGGTGTTTATTAATTTGTGACAAGCAGGTCCAACTACCTTACTGACTACAGTGCCAGATGGCACAGAGGTACTCAACTGCTGCTTGGCTGCGACAAGCAATGTCCTGGTGTTGTTCCCCAGCCCATGGGGTGCTCCCAGTGATCCCCACTGCCATGTCATGTAGATTTTATGTGAAAAGCAAGCTTCCATCTTCCTTGGGTATTCATTTTGCCTGCTCTTCTGCTTCACTGTGTGAAAGCACAGACTTTAATCAGTGTGCAGTTAAAAAGACAGGCCAGTGCTCACAGAAAGCATGAGACCTGCTGGCACGTCTCAAAGATGCCACATATCCTTGATCCAAGCAGTCTTTATTAGATCCAATACTTCCTGACATGTCTTACTAGTCAGGTATAGCTAAATGTAACTGAAGTATATTTAGGATACACTACAGCTTGCTGCAGAAATCGACCTAAAGCCTTTTCAGGTGACTGATCCAAGGCCATTGATAATTATGACAACATCTAATGTCACAACATGCATCAATCTTTAGTTAAAATACAGACCTTTTTTTTTTTTTTTTTTTCAGTCTTTAGCTTAGGTCCCTCTAGTGCAGGCACACTCCACCACCACCATCCACTCAAACCGAATCATTGTGCTGCAATTTTATTCCTAAGGAGAGGGCATGGGAAAGCACATTTGCAGTTCTGGTGACAGATGTGGAGTCATATCACTTAGTGCGCTGTTGGAAAGTACTCAGACACAGCAGTAATGAGGCTGGTCTGTGAAAAATGCAGAGCAGAGAACAGCCCTAGCATTTTGTCCAGTAATTTCTTAAGCACCCAGTGACATAGTGTCTGGGCAATTATGTGAGTGAAAGTAACGATGCCTATCAACAAGTAAGGGGATGAGAAAAGTGGCTATGTCTATAGCAGCAAATAAATCAGAGCCAAGGTAAAGACCTGACAGTTGTCCCACAGTTGTCCACACAGTTTAGCTGTTTCCACTCTCCCTTGACTGGCCCTGTTGGTTTCCCACACCATATTGTGAAACTACTTAAGAACCATTTAGTTTTGTGTCCAGGAAAAAATAAAAGGGGAAGGGGGGAGGGGGGAGGGCAGGAAGAAAGCTGGTATGGACAGAACTAATGGATATTTTTGTGTCTGTGTAAATCATACGTCTATGTCATAGGTAGTGTGGGTGTGAAAGATTTGAACCACATACTCTTTATTTCATTCAAAGCTCTCAAATTCAAGCTGACTATGACAGACCATTAAGGATCTAAGGTGGGTACATTTCACAGTGGCTAAATTAGAAAATTCTCATCAAAAGGCTATGCAGTTCTGGGCTGAAGCAGCAAAGTGATCTCCAACATTTCAGAACTGAATACATGAACGAGCTATAATTTTCACCTCAAAGAAATTGGACTGAGCTGTTAAAATTTGGAGGCAGGGTTGAAAGACCTTATGAGATCTGCCTCTGAAATTTCATCGACCACCTCCAAAACCAGAGATCTTGCCTGGTAGCCTGGAAGCAGCCACCTGAAATGACTATGGATGAAAATTGTTTTGTGTATCATAAGGAGAGGCTGAGGAGACCTTAAGCAGATCCAGAGCACAGTCGTTGAAGTGAACTAAAAATTATTCCAGAATGGAGTGTAAAAGGATTTGTTTGAGAGATTTTTAAGCTCCAGTGTACTGACACAGCCAGAAATTATCAGACCAGTGCAAAGGGAAATATTGTAAAAATATATGCGGTACTTAAGGTGTTTTCCTAGACTATGAACACTTCCCTGTTTGGTATGATTTGAATGATGAAAATAATTAATGCTTGAAGAGTAGGAGGAAAGTTGCAAAGTTAATTGGTGGCAGAGGGTGAGAAGTGGGGGGAGTCTCACTCCTCAGTAAACTAGACTTCAAAATTTTAGAAGTATTTCTTGCAGAAATATGGACACAGATCTGGGTTCCTAGTTTGGTGTGGCCTTTCTCCATCCATTTTATATCTTGTATGAGGAGATGAGCTTATGGGCTGGAGACCAGCGGTGTCTGAGGCACACAATTTGGTGATGGTAGTCCTCTAACAAGTGGAAATTATTAGAGGCTGATGAAAATTATGTCTAGAGGGCCATCATGGGTTAGTAAAGCTGTGACTTAAATCACATCCTTGCATCTTGTCTTCTTTCATGTGCATACATAACAAAGGAACCACATGCTTCAGGAACAAGGTTTTGATTTAAAGTTGTGCCAGATACTAGCCCACTGAAGCAAGCCTGTAGAGGATCATTAGATACTTATACTTACCCTCTGCACCCCCAGAATGAGATCATCATAGACTGGTCTCATTGGGGATGCAAATTTACAATTTTATTTTCTCTTGTAGGCTCCCTTACGCCATGCAATTTTATTTCTCTGATAGCTCACTGACTCAGTAGCATGATTTTTTTTCACTCTAAAACATTTGGAAGAGCTTGTTTACTCCAAATCCGATCTCTACTGCTGCTCCTCTCTCTTTCCTGGTAAATCATTCTATCAGTGGGCAGCGCGGAATGGTGTTTCCAGGACTTAGCATTTGGGATGGCAGATGGGGAGTGAAGAATCTTCTAACAGAGGCAGGAAACTGTGCTAATCACTCCTCTGCCCACTTCAGGAATTGTTCATTTACAGCATCCATTGCAATCTGTTGTATTTCAAAACTGCTGTTGATCCATTTTTTGTTCCACACATTAATATAATATGGTGTCCTTTTCCTTTCTGAAACTGAACTGAGCACAACAGAGCCATACTAAGACTGAACATCGCCCTTATGTTTTCTGAGAATAATGAAACGAGGAAGTGCCAGGGATCTTTAACTTAAGAGAGTGGAACTGAGAGAAGTAACTCACAAAAGAGGCTAGAAATTGCCTTACTTGTAGCACCAGACTGATAAGTGACAGATATATATGGAGGAAAAGGCAGACTCATTCAATTATTCTAGTTTTAAAGGCTTTCTAACCTCAAGGTAAGAGGTTAGCAATGTACCTGTTTTATAATTCTCCCATTCCTTCCTGGATGACAAATGAATTTAATATGCCTTTGGATGGACCGCTTATAACATCAGGGAAAAGCACAAATGCAGGAGTCTGCCCTTTGGGCTAAATGAACCACATGTGAAGGTGTATCAGAAAGCTCTGTAAAACTATAAAGAAAGATCTGGCCTTTTCCTGAAAGACCGTCTTCAAGCTGTGTGAGTGTAATGGATATACCTGAAGGCAGTATTTAGCACAGTCTTCTCAATGCACACAAAAGGAAATAAAGTAAATGCATGCATTGCTATAAATGTAACTGCAACATAGTATATTACTGTAAAAAGCACTAAATAAAGGACAAAAACTCACACGATGCCCAGGTGACTACACTACATTACTCTGAAAAACAGAGCCCTGCTTATCACTTACTATACGAATGCTTGTAAAGCTTTGATACTTCTACTTTCAGTCACTCAAAGAGCAGGATTTATGACTCCTTGTCAGTCGTTTGCCTCAAAAAGAGTTTGATGGCAGCAATCAAGAAGAATTTATGAAACAAGAAACAGGAGTTGTTGTGGTTACATTTTTCTTTCAGTAAGCTATGCAATAAATTTTGTGACCCAGTCTTCATAAAGCAATATCTATGTCAGGGAAAGCTTTAAAGAATGCTTACCAGATCACCTCCAGATGCAAAGGAAATAGATTGCATATGGTGATTCGCTATGATCTGTATGAATCAGAAAGAACAGGTGTGAGTCAGTAGGTTTTCTTACAGCTTACCCTCTCGATTTTGTTTTTGCTTTGTACAGGGGAGAAAATCCAAAACTCAGGTAAAAATGTTCTCTGCATTTCACCTCCAAGGACTGCAAAGAGTAGCATGATAATATAAACAAAGTTAAGGTTAAATGTATCTGTTCTGGTGTTCTTTAAAACCTGCCAGGACTCAGCACAATTACTAAGAGTTCATAGACCTCCAGTGTATCATATTGATCTGTCATGCAGTGTATTTGGAGAAATTTTAATAAAGCTTGCTTTCTTTATTGCAGGTAGTAATGAATGGAGCAAAGGGTCATGTTGATACTTTTCTGCTGATGCCACTCTGGTGACATCGTGCCAATCTGCATACTAGCTAAGGACCCAACATTGCTTCCAACACCTATTTTGTCATTTGATGTATTAAACACAAAAAAAACCCCCAAACAAAAACCAAACAAACAAACACCCCCCCCCCCAAAAAAAAAAAAACCAACCAAACAAAAAAACCCTGCACATTCATTGTATGTTTGCAATATGCAAACAGAATTTTGAATCAATGTGCAATGAAGTATTGTGGACAAAATCTCAGGTGTACTCCAGGGCATTTGAAATTCAGTTTGCTTATTTGCAATTGGAATGAATATGCCATTTCTCTAGGTAGAGGCAAATCATTATAAAAGGAGGACAGATCTGCTTCATTGTTATTCTGAGGTCTAACTTAAAATATCTTTTAATAATTACATCATTTAACAACGAGAAAAGATCATTTGAAAAATAAATTTCACTTGATTATCTGGGCCACAGAAACTATGACAAGTAATTTGTCCTGTATAGAATAGGCCTCTTATCTTGTGTCTCAGAGCATGTGATCATAATAATGTGGATCTTAGTTGCTCACTTTGGAAAGAGTTACCACTCACTCCAGAAAACCACTCTGCTAAAAAGGTATTCTCTGAGTTGTCTTCCCCATCCTGCATCTTAAAGGGCTGAACTAGCAGCTGTCTTTCTTGGAAAGGAAAAAGCCTATCATGTTTCTCTGGATCTTGCTGCTTTGCTAAGCCAGAGAGTGCTTCTTTCACGTACTTCCTTTTCAACATTGCTACTTGTCCCACTTAAAATGTGGTTAACTTCAAGTGTTCAGTGATGAACCATTGTTCCCTCCCTCATCGGTGAAGATTTTCTTCTCATTTCCTATAAAGAATTGATTCTAAGTACAGAGATGAACTAGTGAAGACTTGTTACACTTTTAATATTGTCAGTATCTTGAGTTGTGCAAATAACCTAATCTTTATGTTCAGCATCATTAAAACAAAACAAAACAACCAACCAAACAAAACAAAACAAAACAAAACAAAAAACCACCCTTCAGATTACCTCAAAACATTTTTTCCTCAAATTTTAAGAAAACTGAAAAATGCTTGAAACCATCAGCTCACATCAAGCACTCTGGTTTGGTTTTTTTTTGTTTTTTTCCCAGTTCTGCTTCTAAACTTAGCTTGAGGTAGGGGTGTTTCCTCCTCCCTAAAAAATACTGAAATAAGGAGTAGCAAACTACCAGTGTGTTACATTGCTTAATATTAAATTATTTGCTAGTTTTGGCACATAGTTGAGAAACATTCCACTCTACCCAAAACATTTTAAACAAACAAACCAACCAAGACAAAATACTCTTCCACTCGTCTCTGCTTAACATGCTCCTTCAAGGGACAACACCTCTATCTTGTCTCTTCCTTCCTTACTTACTTGGAGCTCCTCTGGGGAAAAGGCTATTACAGAAGTTCATAGACATCATCCTGGGTGGGGTTTCAAAGTGCAAACCTGTTGAGCCATGCTTATTTTCAAATCAAGTGCTTGGTGCAAACGAGAAACAAGCCAGACCACAGCCAGATTGGAGAAACCAGATGTTTCCCAGGCTTGCAGGACTCAGACCAAGTCAATCTCAAAATGGATGACGGGACAGAAAGATAAACAGTTTTGTCCACTGAGAGAAAAGGCTAAACATCTAGGGAAGGATTGTTTCCTGGGTTAAATAAGTTCTCAGTTTCCACCATAACATCAGCTGAAGACAAGGAAACTTTCAAAGTTTGGCAATTTTCTAACAGACCTAATTAACATCTAGTTTCTTTGCTTCTGACTGGGGGAAACTGTGAAAAGTTCTGCTGGGTATACTCCATAATAAGGCTTGAACTGCTGCAACCAGCCATAACTCTGCTCCCACAGACTCAGTGCTTGCTGCAGAAGATTACAGTTTTCTAAACAAGGATAAGAACAAAATTAAATTGGTGAAAGTGCAAGCTTTTTAATAGATAATGTATGTGTCCTTTCTCATTCTGTAATCTTGAGACTCTAAGGACAGCAGGATTTTTTTTCTCTTTAATTGTATCTGGGCAGCAAGATGTGTGCCCTAATGCAGTGTGTGGCTCTCAGCAAATACCACAGCATGTCTGTGTGCTTTCTCTTTATACATATCCTGAGCAAGGATTTTTTCTTATCCCATACATCACTCACAATCCACTGCAGTGATTCCCCAAAGTCCGTCTGTACCTTCACCACAATAAAGGAAAGGAAATGTGCTGCCTAGAAAAGGCTGCCTTCTCTAAAAGTCTAGCATTTTCTTGCACTCCCAAAGCCATAAGACTTTATTTTTAGCAGTGCCTCAAGAATAGAGGCTCTAAATTGAAGAATGACAACAAAATTGGAGAACCACATTGAGTCCTTTAGTCACTCACTCCAAATGGATCCCTTTTAACACTCTGAAAGTTTGTACCCAACAAGAACTCCCACAACCAAAATATGACATTTTGTGTCATAGGTCTTTTGAGAACAAAACCAAGCTGCTTGAAACATGGCAAGAAAGAAATAATTCATCAAAGCCATGTTGAATACTGGAATAAACTATGACTCCTACTATGCTTTATGTCCACTTTTCATTCATTTTATAGACATTATTTAGGAGTAATAACTTTGAGCAACTGAGTACTTGGCAGACAGCAAATAACTGAGCAGCAGGCTGCTCATCGAAATCCTTACAAATTAATACAGCAGTTACACTCACCTGTTTCGTATCAGGAGTCATTAGGTTTAAGCTGGTGGTGGAGATGTTCAGCATTATGCTCATTCCTGAAAACTGAAGATTGCTCTTTCCCAAGATGCTAGAAAGAATTTTGCTTGGTGGCTGTAACAGCGGGGGGAGGGGGGAAAAGCACATTTATGTTCTCTGTTTATTTAGGATGACCTTCACTATATGTTGTTTATGCTGTTTCTAAAAAGTTGCTGTCCTTCCAAAGATTATTTCATTGCAGCACCAGTTATCCTGCAGAGATTATTTATCATTTATGCTTTTACTACTAGTAGTAGTTATTGCTACTACTAGTAGTAGCAGTAATAATAATAATATTCAAAAAAAAAAAAAAAAAAAGTTAAGT
>VWZE01014160.1:3568-23619 GCA_013396675.1 Eubucco bourcierii
CTCAGGTTGAGCTTTTCATCACCCCAGACCCCCAGGGCCTGTTCCTCAGGGCTGCTCTCAGCCATTCAAGTTGGGAAAAGAATTACAAATCACTTACTTGGTATCCTGGCAATACTTTTAGCCTTTCCCTTGCCATTTCTCTGAGCCTAACCCAATAAAATCTCTTCTTTTTTTTTTTTTTTTTTTTTTTTTTTNAAATTTTTTTTTTTTTTTTTTTTTTTTTTTTTTTTATTCCCCTAACATCACCTGAGATTTCAACTTTGTGGCTTCTGAGAGAAGCCTGTAGGGAAAAAAATAAAACCATCTCCTTGAAATACAATCTTTATCAAAATCCGATTTGGGGACAGGAATGAAATTGGTAGAAGATTTCAAATCTTTCTTCCCATCACCACTGGATTGTCAACACCTTTAAGAGGCGACTTCAGATCAGAGCAGATGCATTGCCCATCTGAAGTGTGGCTTCAAAGCCTTCAGAGCTCTGTCGGCTCCTGGCTGTGCCAGGCCAGGTGAGCTGTGTGTTGTGCCAGCCAGGGTGAGCAGAGTTCTGTCACTGCAACAAAGAAGCTGTGCTTGATCCAAATTGCTGGGCACAGCCCATGGTGATGGGGAAGCTGTTCCCCACCTTCCTGTGTCTGCTGCCTTCAGCAGAAACTTTGTACAGCGTAGATCAAAAAGGACTTTAATGCCTTTTTTTTTTCTTTTCTTTTCTTTTTTTTTTTTTTCTTGACTGATTTGTTTGCTGGAGTTGATAAATTGGCCAAGCTAAAACACATCTGTTCAGCTTCCTGCCTATCTAATAATAGAGTGAAATCAAAATGGAATGGAAGGGAATACATTAATTAAAAAGGAAAGTGCTTTCCCCAGTGATGAAAAATGCATCCAAGGCAGGCATATGTAGACTCCTCTGTGTTTGGCTTTGTGTTCTTGGAGATAAGACACTCTTTGCTCCAGAGAGCAGAGCCTAACACAAACCATGATGCATGCAGACTATGCTGTGAAGAAACTGAGAGGCACTTCTGGTTTGTCTGCTCATTTTTACTAATGAACTCAACTGCAGTCTATTAATAGACCAAATGGTAATGGACTAAACTGTTTTTTTCTTCTAAATGTCACAGTAAAGGAGAGTTATGAAAAAGGATGTCAGGAAGTTGTCTGGTAGAGTTTATGGAGAAGTCCTTTGCAGCATGAGAGGTGGAGGACAAACAGAGAAAGTGGGAATCATAGAATGGTAAGATTGGAAGGGACCTCAAGGATCATCTAGTTCCAACCCCCTGCCATAGGCAGGGACACCTCCCACTAGCACAGCTCACTCAAGGCCTCCTCCAACCTGGTCCTGAACACCTCCCTGGGCAACCTGTGCCAGTGTCTCACCACCCTCACTGCAAAGATAGTTGTCCTGACATCCAGTTTCAATCTCCCCTCTGCCACTTCAAACCCATTCCCCTTGTCCTGCCATTCCAAGCCCTTGTCAATAGTCCCTCCCCAGCCTTCCTGCAGCCCCCTTCAGATCCTGCAAGGCCACTCCAAGCTCTCCTGGAAGCCTTCTCCTCTCCAGGCTGCACAGCCCCAACTCTCTCAGCCTGTCCTCACAGCACAGCTGCTGCAGCCCTCTCAGCATCTTGGTGGCCTCCTCTGCACTGGCTCCAACACTTCCATGGCCTTCCTGTGCTGGGGGCTCCAGAACTGCACCCAGGACTGCAGCTGGGGTGTGAGGAGAGCAGAGCCAAGGGGGACAATCCCCTCCCTTGCCCTGCTGCCCACACTGCTCTTGCTGCAGCCCAGCACACAGTTGCTGTCTGAGCTGCATAAGTGTGGTGTGGATGAGTGCACCTGGAGATAAATGCAGTGAGATGGTGAAAATGCAGTCACAGAGCTGTCACAGATGGAAGGCATTAAACAGATTGTTTAGAACTGTGCAATCAAGTGATGAGGGAGAAGTTGCTGGTCTGCCTGGAGCCAGCTGCTGCTTCCAACATTTGAGAGACAGTGTGTGGAGAGCTAGGGAACACTTTAAATGAATGCTGATAGGTCATGGGCTAAATTCTTCTGTAGAACTAACTTTCCACTACCTTATCTGAGCTATAGGTAGGATGTTTCAGTTCTGTAGCCAAGAAAGAGGCAGCCACATCATCTCTGCCTAGCAGCTCCTCTGGAAGAGACACATCTTAGAGCTCAGATCTGTTTGTCATTAAGTTAATAAACACTCAGAATGCAGATCTCTAAACCCAGTGTTGTCCTTCAGCACACAAGATATTTAAATGGTGAAGGCAGTGCCAGTAAGGTGTAGCCAGGCAAAGTTCTCCCCTCCCTCAGTTTTTAGTATCTTTGGATTAAATCAAAGTGACTGGCTTGGGGCTTTTAGCCTTACATAGAATCATGGAATGGTAAGGGTGGAAGGGACCTCAAGGATCAGCCAGTACCAACCCCCTGCCATAGGCAGGGACACCTCCCACTAGCACAGCTCACTCAAGGCCTCCTCCAACCTGGCCTTGAACACCTCCAGGGAGGTTGTGGAGCACAGAAGTACCCAACGTGATCAAAGATCCCATTCTGTGCTTCTGTGCTCCACAACCTCCCTGGGCAACCTGTGCCAGTGTCTCACCACCCTCCCTGCAAACAACTTCCTCCTAACATCCACCTTCAATGCCCCTTGTCCTGTCATTACCAGAACTTGTCAATAGTCCCTCCTCAGCCTTCCTGTAGCCCCCTTCAGATCCTGGAAGACTACTTTAAGGTCTCCTGGCAGCCTTCTTTTTTGCAGGCTGCAGAGCCCCAACTCTCTCAGTATCCCCAACATCCACAAATGCTAATCAAATCACAGCCTCACAGTATCACCAGGGTTGGAAGAGACCTCAAAGCTCATCAAGTCCAACCCATCACCACAGCCCTCAAGACCAGACCATGGCACCAAGTGCCACGTCCAAACCTGCCTTGAACACCTCCAGGGACGCTGACTCCACCACCTCCCTGGGCAGCCCATTCCAGCAGGCAATGACTCTCTCAGGCAAGAACTTTCTCCTCACCTCCAGCCTAAACTTCCCCTGGCACAGCTTGAGACTGTGTCCTCTTGTTCTGGTGCTGCTTGCCTGAGAGAAGAAAGCAACCTCCTCCTGGCTACAACCACCCTTCAGGTAGCTGTAGACCACAGTAAGGTCCCCCCTAGAATGTTCTGGTGCATCTGTGGTAAATATTATTGATTTGAGTTGTGGCTCCTAAACAACTGGCACTGCATAAACTGGCTGGTTGGCAGCTGACCATGAGGCAGCAGTGTGCCCAGGTGGGCAAGAAAGCCAATGGCATCCTGGCCTGGATCAGGAGCAGTGTGGCCAGCAGGAGATTTTTGTGCCCCTGTGCTCGGCACTGCTCAGGCCACACCTGGAGTGCTGTGCCCAGTTCTGGGCCCCTCCATTCAAGAGAGATGTTGAGGTGCTGGAAGGTGCCCAGAGAAGGGCAGCAAGGCTGGGGAGGGGCCTGGAGCACAGCCCTGTGAGGAGAGGCTGAGGGAGCTGGGGGTGTGCAGCCTGCACAAGAGGAGGCTCAGGGCAGAGCTCATTGCTCTCTGCAGCTCCCTGCAGGGAGCTTGGAGCCAGCTGGGCTTGGGCTCTGCTGCCAGGCAGCCAGGGACAGAACAAGGGGACACAGCCTCAAGCTGTGCCAGGGCAGGCTCAGGCTGGATGTTAGGAGGAAGTTGTTGGCAGAGAGAGTGATTGGCATTGGAATGGGCTGCCCAGGGAGGTGGTGGAGTGCCCATGCCTGGAGGTGTTTAAGAGGAGGCTGCATGAGGCACTCAGTGCCATGGGGTAGTTAATCAGAAGGTGTTAGGTGCTAGGTTGGGCTGGATGATCTCAGAGATCTTTTCCAACCTGCCTAATCCTGTGATTCTGTGAGTTTGAGATTACACTGAACCATCAGTTTTGCAAGAGAGTCCCCCAAAAGATCAGCTGTAAAGACAGAGGCCTTCAAAGTCTGTTTTGGTGTATGTTTTTGAGGACTTGGAAGCTGCAGCCATGCAGCAAACCTTTCCTCCCCCCAAAGAGCTGCCCCTGGGATGCTCCTGTGCTCCAGATACTCCTCCTCCCTTGGAAGGTTGTAAGGTTTGAGTCTCTAGCACAACTGCTCTCTTTTTCTCATGTGGCTGCACCAGAAGTGAACTGGTGTCTTGGTGAAGATTCAGGGGCATGTGGGGAGGGGCAAGGACTTGCCAAATGTTTCAGGAATCGTTTTCCATCCCGGGAAGGTGTTTGGGGCACAAGGCCAGAAGTGGAACGCGAAATGGTGTGGGCTCCGTGGAGCCCTCGTGCAGATTGATTGCACGCTCAGGCTAACTGGGACCTGGGATTAGATTCAAGATGTGTTAAAGTTAAAAGCCTGTAGTGAGGCACAGACCCAGAGCAGCTGTGCAAGGGACACCACAGGCATGTGCTGAGTCCCAGCTCAGCCACACACTAGCAGCCACCACGGCAGCTTTGGCCAAGGTCAGGCCTCATGCCGCGATGCTGGGTGCCTCAGAACATGTTCGCTCTCTGCTCTGCTGATGGCATCCTGACTTCTCACATGGAACCTGATTTGATTCCCTCTTTTAATTAATTTAGCCAGTGAATTGATTGCTGTAATCTGATTTATTTAGCTGGTGAGCTGCTGCCAATTGCTCCAGTTCTGCCTGCTTCATAAAAACACTTGTGGTTGGCATTCTCAGCTGGATTCTTCTGTTTGGGTTTTCCCCTCCTCATAGAATCACAGAGTCAGGCAGAGTTGGAAGGGACCACAAGGAGCAGCCAGTCCCAACCCCCTGCCATGCCCAGGGACACCTCACACTAGATCAGGCTGCCCACAGCCTCAGCCAGCTTGGCCTTAAACACCTCCAGGGTTCAGGCTTCCACCACCTCCCTGGGCAACCCCTGCCAGGCTCTCACCACCCTCATGCTCAACAACTTCTTCCTCACCTCCAGTCTGACTCTCCCCATTTCTAACTTTGTTCCATTCTCCCAGTCCTGTCACTCCCTGACAGCCAAAAAGTCTCTCCCCAGCTTTCCTGTAGCCTCCTTCAGATCCTGCAAGGCCACAAGAAGGTCACCTGGGAGCCTTCTCCTCTCCAGCCTGCACAGCCCCAACTGCCTCAGTCTCTCCTCATGGATCAGTCTTATCCAGGAATTTCCTTTGCCCTGCTTTTCCAAAGCCCCCCCTAGTGCTTTCTGCCCTCTTCACTTCTCTGCATTCAGCTACTTGAACAAAGAGTGTTCAGCTCTTTTTCAGAATTTTTCCTGTTCCCATCATGTGTTGTGGAGCCTCAACCATAACACTGTCACTTGTGTCCTTCAAACCTGCTTTTGTTCCACTGCTTTTTGTTGTCATTGTAAGCTCAGGGCTCAGTACTGCACTTTGCTGTTGGCTTGAAGTATCACTGGAGTAAAACCTGTGCTGAAAAGCTCCTGGAAGTCTGGCTGAAAGTGGAACCACCTCCTGAGAAGCCTTCTAGCCCAAGTCTGAAGTCCTCTGTAGCTCCTGTTCATGTCAGTCTTGGCTTGGGCTCAGTCTCATGGGCATGAGATGAGGATTTTGCTTCAGAACCAAGCTAGAAATGGGGAGAGTCAGACTGGAGGTGAGGAAGAAGTTGTTCAGCATGAGGGTGGTGAGAGCCTGGCAGGGGTTGCCCAGGGAGGTGGTGGAAGCCTCATCCCCAGAGGTGTTTAAGGCCAGGCTGGCTGAGGCTGTGGGCAGCCTGATCTGGTGTGAGGTGTCCCTGGGCATGGCAGGGGGGTTGGGACTGGCTGCTCCTTGTGGTCCCTTCCAGCCCTGCCTGGTTCTGTGGCTCTATGAAAAAGGAAACAATGCTGCCAACAGTTTTTACTGTTGCATACATGTGATTAAATATATTAATTAAATAGATTTTTATTTTTTTTAGAAAAACAGAATTGAAAAAAAAAATCTTTTATTTTAATTAATGTTTATATCTCTGACACACAGAAAGTTTATATTCAATTCCCCTAAAGCAAGCTTAGAATCCAGAGGGTAATGATGTTAATTACTTGCAATTACTGGGTGTGTTTTCTTGCTTTGTACCATGCAAAGTGACTCTAATATGCACAAAATGAGGCAGTAGCACTGTTCCTCCAGTGCTGGCCCTCCTGAAATGGATTTGACATGAAAAAAAGAAGTATGAAACACTTTTCTGTGTCATAAATGTCACTTGCACACAGTGGAGGCTGCACAAATTCAAGTAGTGGGAAGCACAGTGGTGATTTGCTGTTACACAGGCAGGAAGGTCTGGGAAGCAGCCCAGGCACTGTTCTTGTGGCACCTTGTGGTTAGAAAATGACTGATTCTGTGGAGTATTTGCCCTGGGTAAATCTCTGTGACTTCCAAGCCATTGTAGCTAGCAGCTGGAATGAAAACACACTTGGTGTAGTGGCTCTGCTCAGGAGATCACAGCTCACAGGATGCCAGGGGTTGGGAGGGACCCAAAGAGCTCATCCAGTCCAACCCCCTGCCAGAGCAGGACCAGACAATCCAGCTCAGGGTACACAGAACACATCCAGACAGGCCTGCAAAGGCTCCACAGAAGGAGACTCCACAGCCTCTCTGGGCAGCCTGTGCCAGGGCTCTGGGACCCTTCCAGGCAAGAAGTTGCCCCTTGTGTTGAGCTGGAACCTCCTGTGCTGCAGCTTCCATCCATTGCTCCTTGGCCTATCCCAGGCAGCAGTGAGCAGAGCCTGTCCCCCCCCTCCTGACCCCCAGCCCTCAGATAGTTATAAACATTGATTAAATCCCCTCTCAGTCTTCTCTTCTGCAGCCTAAGCAGCCCCAGGTCCCTCAGCCTGTCCTCAGCAGGCATGGATAGGTGGACTAAGCTGTTGTGCTGGAGATGTCAGTGCAGTTACCAGGTTGAAAGTTCTGCTGGAGGTAGTAATGAGGTCAGCATTCAGTGTTTAGCCTAGGAAAATACTTTTTTGTGTTTTTCATGAGAAATGAATGAAATACTTCATTTGTCTCTAGTGGGAAGTGTTGGTGTGGGAGTTAACTTTCCATCCCTCACCTTCCCTGTTTAAGATGCACCCCCAATTTAGCAACCTCATCCTTCCCTTCACCCATTTAACAACCTGTTTACTGTGGCTTTCCCAACAGTGACTGAGTCACTGTTGGTGACGATGTTCTTGATATGACAAGCACCTTACTAAGCTCTCTGGAAAGGCAGCTGTGCAGTTTTAATTCCCTCCTAGTGAGTGAATTGAAGAGGAGCTTTCATGTGCCTCTCCCAGGTGCTCTTTGGAATTTCACAGAATCATGGAATCACAGAATAGTGAGGTTGGAAGGGACCTCAAGGATCATTTGACCACGATTTTCCCTTCCCCCTCTGCAAAGAAATAGCTCCAAGTGCTGAACATAACTCAGAGTTGTTCTGAGTAACTCAAATGCTTTGAGGAATGGAAAAACTCAGCTAGAAAGGTTCTGAGTAACATAGGAGAGAAAAGAGTCTGAGAAATAGCTCCAAGTGCTGAACATACTCAGAGCTGTTCTGAGTAACTCAAATGCTTTGAGGAATGGAAAAACTCAGCTAGAAAGGTTCTGAGTAACATAGGAGAGAAAAGAGTCTGAGAAATAGCTCCAAGTGCTGAACATACTCAGAGCTGTTCTGAGTAACTCAAATGCTTTGAGGAATGGAAAAACTCAGCTAGAAAGGTTCTGAGTAACATAGGAGAGAAAAGAGTCTGAGAAATAGCTCCAAGTGCTGAACATACTCAGAGCTGTTCTGAGTAACTCAAATGCTTTGAGGAATGGAAAAACTCAGCTAGAAAGGTTCTGAGTAACATAGGAGAGAAAAGAGTCTGAGAAATAGCTCCAAGTGCTGAACATACTCAGAGCTGTTCTGAGTAACTCAAATGCTTTGAGGAATGGAAAACCTCAGCTAACAAAGGTTCTGGAGAACATGGGAGAGAAAAGAGTCTGCAGAGCTGTGCTCAGAACCAGAGTTAATGCATTTGTACCTGTTGCATTTCTGCTTCTGGTCCTTGTATGCTGGGTGCATTAAATGGAAGGCAGAACTTGAAGCTGGCCGGATGACAGAAAAGGGTAAAGCAAGAAAACAGCTTAAAAAACCCAAACACCAAGAGAAAAAAACCAGTCAAAAGCCTCAGGGGTATGCAGCTCATGTTCTTCACTGGCAATTCACATTCTCCCTTCTGCTATCTGAAGTCATCTAGAGTAGCATCAGAGGTACAGCTTCAAAGCAGCTGATTAACTCATTTTCTCTTCTGGAAGAGCTCCTAGCAGTGCAGGAGTTATCCTTGCCAACTTGCCACCTACTAGCTGATGGTCGTTTTGCTTTGCTCTGCTTTGCTCTCTTGGCTTTGGAGGCACTGGGTGTGGTTTGCAGAAGGGAAGTTGTTCAGTCTGGTGTAACTTAACATTTTCCCAGGTTCCTTTTCTTTATAGTGCATCCCTCAGCAGCAAGCCCTTGGAGAAGCAGCAGCCTGGTTGAAATCTAGCTCTGGGGGTAGCCATTTCTCAGTCAGCATATTTCAGGATAATAAATGGAGATAGCTTAGAACCATTGGATTCTAGGAGAGCCACTCATAAACAGGGAGGGAATTTGATAGCTGAGGCTTTATGTCCCTCTCTTTCAAAGGCCTCCAGAGCAGCAGGAGACAGTTGGATTTTAGCCTTAGGCAGTGTACTCCAAGGGTTGCATTTGCAGGTAAGCCAGAGGCCTTGGCAGGTTGCTGTGACTTACAGCTGGGGAGGAGAACTGCTCCCAAGAGCTGCCTGCAGAGGAAGTGTTTTCTGTTGGCCCCCGTTCATGTTTACTACTGGAATAATGAGAGTCAAAACACAATGAGTTATTGTTTCCGTGTGGCACAGAGGCTGAGCATGCTCTGAATGCCTCTTGCCAAGTGATCACTCTGCTGCCTTCCCCAGCTCAGGCTGCAGAGCATCAACCACTCCCAGCAGTTCAGGCACCAAGCCCACGGCTTCTGCTCAGAAGAGCTCTTTAGATTTACCCTTCTTGGGGTTGCAGCTCCTTGCCTTAACCCCATTTTAAAGCTCTCTCTATGTTACCCTGCTAAAACTAACTCATCTGTCATGTTTTGAGGATCACAGAGAATATTTTGTTAGGGGACATTTTCCCTTCTAGAAACATTCCCTCTTTGAACAATGCTTTCATAAGTTCCTGCTTTTTTTGATTCTCCTTGGATTAACTGCAAAGAGTTGGATGAGAATGTCCTGACCATTTCACTCTACTTCCTTTGTGACTTCTGCTCTCTGGCTTTAATTAGAATTCTTTTCATTGAAATTGTTGTTGTTGATGCTTTATTTTAACTGTACTCTTCTTTTGGTTTGAGTTGGTGTTTTTATACCTCAGGGCATACTGCTCTTAATGTGTGGATCTGGTATGGAAGAAGCAGTAGGAGAGAAAAAACATTTCAGCTTGCTCTTGTCAGGATGGGAAAGGACCTCAAGGAGGCTATGGGCAAGGACATCTCACACTAGATCAGGTTGCTCATAGCCACATCCAGCCTGGCCTTAAACACCTCCAGGGTTGAGGCTTCTACCACCTCCCTGGGCAACCCCTGCCAGGCTCTTACCACCCTCAAGCTAAACAACTTCCTAAAATCCAATCTGAATCTACTCCTAGTTTTGCTGCGTTCCCCCCAGTCCTATCACTCCCTGACAGCCTAAAAAGTCCCTCCCCAGCTTTCTTGTGGCCCCCTTCAGATACTGCAAGGCCACAGGAAGGTCACCTGGGAGCCTTCTCCTCTCCAGACTGCACAGCCACAACTCTCAGCCTGTCCTCATAGCAGAGCAACTCCAGCCCTCTGAGCACCCTTGTGGCCCTTTTCTGGACCCATATTTTGCATCAACACTGCTATTACTGGGTGGTGTTTATTTTGTCACTGTCCTTTTTTACATATGAGGGTGAAATCCTGTGCTCTGCTGATGAATGAAAAGAAAGAGTCATTCAAATTGAATAAGAGCCCAGCTTGGATTCAGGGGTCAGACGCATTACACCTCTGACTGAGGTGGAAACATTTCCCAGTGATTAATATCTCATGAATTTCAAAGCCACAACATTTGAAAATTGATTTGTTTCTTCGTTTTCAAGTTTCTTTTGTTTAAAAACCATTGATCATTAACCATGACAAGGTCAGGTAAATCAGATGTAGCTTTATAGAATCATTGAATCATAGAATGGTAAGGTTGGAAGGGACCTCAAGGATCATCCAGTTCCAACCCCCTGCCACAGGCAGGGACACCTCCCACTAGCACAGCTCACTCAAGGCCTCCTCCAACCTGGTCCTGAACACCTTCAGGGAGGGAGCAGCCACAACCTCCCTGGGCAACCTGTGCCAGTGTCTCACCACCCTCACTGCAAACAACTTCCTCCTAACATCCACTTTCAATCTCCCCTCTGACACTTCAAACCCATTCCCCTTGTCCTGCCATTCCAAGCCCTTGTTAGTAGTCCCTCCCCAGCCTTCCTGGAGCCCCCTTCAGATCCTGGAAGGCCACTCCAAGCTCTCCTGGAAGCCTTCTCCTCTCCAGGCTGCAGAACCCCAACTCTCTCAGCCTGTCCTCACAGCACAGCTGCTGCANCACACTGCAGCCTCATCTGGAGCTTTTCATCAGCCCAGACCCCCAGGGCCTGTTCCTCAGGGCTGCTCTCAGCCATTCCCCACCCAGCCTGGAGCTGTGCTTGGCATTGTGCCTACCCAGGTGCAGGACCTTCCACTTGGCCTTGTTGAATGCCATGAGGTTGGCCTGGGCACAGCTCTGCAGCCTGTGCAGGTCCCTCTGGATGGATCCCTGCCCTCTAGCAAGTGACTATGCCACACAGCTTGGTGCCAGCTGCAGCCTTGCTGAGGCTGCACTGATTCCTCTGTCCATGGCACTGACAAAATATTTTCTTTGTTCCTTTAAAGAAGAAAATATTGGGCAAGGCTTTGGGCAGCTCTCAAATAACTTAGCACTGCCAAAGTGGAACCAGCCTGGGTGCTGCTTCTGAGCACTTCTACACCTGCTTGGGAACCTCTGAACTCCTTGGAAATGTAAGCTCCAAGCTGTTATTTCTTCTTTGACTTGGAGAAAGTGAACTCTGAATTCATCTTTAACATCAGGGCTGATCCTGGCAGCTTTGCAGTGGGAAATTAGGCACTGAAAATGGCTTGGAACAAACCAAGAGCCCCAACCACAGCCTTTGGGCCTGCAGCCTGAAAGCACAGCAGGGGCCAAGTCACAATCTGTAGTTTTTATGCATTTTATGTGGATTTTTTTTTGTAATTTCTGTGGATTTTTTTTTCCTGTGGGTTTTTTTATTTATTTGGTTGGTTGGGTTTTTATGATTTCTGTCGATTTTTTTCTGGTTTTTTTAATTTCTTGGAAATTTTTTTTCTGTGATTTTTTTTTTCCTGTGGATTTGTTTTCCTGTGGGTTTTTTTTTTCCCTGTGGTTTTTTTTTTCTCTGATTTTTTTTTTTTTAATTTCTGTGGAATTTTTTTCTGTGATTTTTTTTTTCCTGTGGATTTGTTTTCCTATGGGTTTTTTTTTTCCCTGTGGTTTTTTTTTTCTCTGATTTTTTTTTTTTTAATTTCTGTGGAATTTTTTTCTGTGATTTTTTTTTTCCTGTGGATTTGTTTTCCTATGGGTTTTTTTTTTCCCTGTGGTTTTTTTTTTCTCTGATTTTTTTTTTTTTAATTTCTGTGGAATTTTTTTCTGTGATTTTTTTTTTCCTGTGGGTTTTTTTTTTTTTTTTTATTTCTGTGGATTTTTTTTTCCTGTGATTTTTTTTTTTAATTTCTGTGGAATTTTTTTCTGTGATTTTTTTTTTTGGGGGGGGTTTCTGTGGATTTTTTTTTTTCCTGTGGATTTTCTTTTTATTTCTGTGGCTTTTCTTTTTATTTCTGTGGACTTTTTTTTATTTCTATGGTATTCTTTTATTTCTGTGGATTTGTTTTTATTTCTCTGGAGTTTTTCTTTCTGTGGATGTTTTTTATTTCTGGATTTTTTTTCCCCTCCTGTGGATTTTTTTTCTGGATTTTTTTTTTTTTAATTCTGTGGATTTTTTTTATTTCTGTGGATTTTTTTTTTAATTTCTCTGGGGTTTTTTTTATTTCTCTGGATTTGTTTTTTTGTTAGTTTCTGTGTATGTCTTTTATTTCAGTGTTTTGATTTTTTTATTTCTGGTGGGTTTTTTTTCCCCTGTGGATTTTTTTTTTAAATGTCTGAAAGTCATTTTTCATTTCTGTGGATTTTTTTTTTATTTCTGTGGATTTTTTTTTAATTTCTGTGGAATTTTTTTTTTCTGTGGATTTTTTTTCTGTGGATATTTTTTATTTCTGTGGATTTTTTTGTTTCTATAGATTTTTTTTTCTGTGGATGTTTTTATTTCTGTGGATGGATTTTTTTTTAATTCTATGGATTTTTTTTATATCTGGATTTTTTTGTTGTTTTTTTCTAGATTATTTAATTTCTGTGGATTTTTTTCTGTTGATTTTTTAATTTCTATGGTTTTTTTTCTGTGGATTTCTTTTTTATTTCTCTGGTTTGTGTTTTTTTTTATTTCTGTGGATTTTTCTATTTCTGGATTTTTTTTTTTTTAATATCTCTGGATTTTTTTATTTCTGTGGATTTTTATTCAGTGGATTTATTTTTTTCCAGTGGATTTCTTTTTATTTCTGTGTAATTTTTTTCTCAGTGGATTTATTTTTATTTCTGTGGGATTTTTATTTTTCCCAGTGGATTTCTTTTTATTTGTGTGGGGTTTTTTTCCAGTGGATTTCTTTTTATTTCTGTGTAGTTTTTTTTTTCAGTGGATTTCTTTTTATTTCTGTGTAATTTTTTTTTCCAGTGGATTTCTTTTTATTTCTGTGTAATTTTTTTTCCAGTGGATTTCTTTTTATTTCTGTGTATTTTTTTCCAGTGGATTTCTTTTTATTTCTGTGTAATTTTTTTTTCAGTGGATTTCTTTTTATTTCTGTGGATTTTTTTTTTTACCCCAGTGGATTTCTTTTTGTTTCTGTTTATTTAGTTTTTTTTCAGTGGATTTCTTTTTATTTCTGTGGATTTTTTTTTTTACCCCAGTGGATTTCTTTTTGTTTCTGTTTATTTAGTTTTTTTTCAGTGGATTTCTTTTTATTTCTGTGGATTTATTTTTTTTAAATTATTATTTCTTTGGATGTAATTATTAGGGGTAAAAACATTTTCTTCCCGAGATTCCATCTGAAGCAGACTGGAAGATAATTGATGCTGTGAGTGTTTTACAGGAAGGTTTCATTCAAAGCAAAGTGCAGATTTCACATGGTGACGGAGTGTTAAATATTTTAAATTTTCAATTAGGACTCCTTCTCTGCCTGCTTCTTTGCTCCCCTACCATGGAGACAGAAAAATCCAGCTGCTCTGTGTAGCATGGATGCAGAAGCACCAAATAAATATGCCCAAATATTGGGGTTTGTTCCAGGGGGGTTAAGTTGCATTGAAGGAAACGAAGCAACCAGCAACAGAATGAGGGGACACAGCCTCAAGCTGTGCCAGGGCAGGCTCAGGCTGGATGCTAGGAGGAAGTTGTTGGCAGAGAGAGTGATTGGCATTGGAATGGGCTGCCCAGGGAGGTGGTGGAGTGCCCATGCCTGGAGGTGCTTAAGAGGAGGCTGCATGAGGCACTCAGTGCCATGGGTTAGTTAATGAGAAGGTGTTAGGTGCTAGGTTGGGCTGGATGATCCTAGAGGTCTTTTCCAGTCTGCTTAGCTCTGTGATTCTGTGACTCAGGCACCCCTCAGGCACAGCTCTGCAGAAGAGCAGCATGGAGCAGCCTCTGCAGGCTCTCTTCCCCAATCAATAGTGACCCACAGCAGCATGACCCAGCTCGGCCCACACTGCAAACTGGGTTAGGAGCAGTTGGCTGCAGACCCGCTCTGACCCTGCAGACTCCTTGCAGGCGCCGTTGGCTCCCAGCCTGCGCCCAGCCGCAGCAGGCTGCCGCCGAGCTCGCTCCTGCAGCTGCACAGCTCTGCACAAGCCCCACCAGCCCTCCCACCAGCTGCACTTGGTTTTCACTTCAGCTTATATTGGATAGGAATAATAAAGATTAATGCACTTGGAGAAGAAAAATATTTGGGTATCGGCTTCCCGAAAGGGTTTTGTAAAATGCTAATCAGTTTCTGCGCTGGGAGGGAAAAAGCAGAGCACCAAACTTTGCATTTGTCTGTCAAAAGCATAGAGGCCAATTTTTCTGGGAAGCAAAGTGGCCAAATCATCGCTCCTCACCCCCACCCCCCTTATGTTTTCTTGGTGTCGCAGCAGGAATGCAGGTCAGCGATGGAAACTCGAGTTTGGGTTTGCAGAGGGAGGCTGGAGCTTGGCGGGGGTAGGGGGATGGGGGTGAAGCTGGTTTGGGTTGTGCAAAGAACTGAAACCTGGGCTGTACAGGAGCACGTCAGGCTGCCTGCTCCTTACATTCCTTTAGTCCCTGGGGTATCAAAGCATTTCTGGGGCTGTTTGCTGGCCTCTGAAGACCTCTGCTCTTGCTTTTAGCTTGTTACTCACTGTCGCTCAGCAATGCTGCTGATGCTTTTGATGGAGGGGTGTGTGTGTGTATGTGTGTAGCTGGGCCAACAGTTCCAACCACTGTCTGCCTGACATCTGCCAAGACAAACCATTGCACAGAGGCTCTTTAGGTCACTTCTGCCTTTTACTTGATTTTTGAACCGATGCTTAGCAACAGAGCGATGAATTGCATTTAACAGGGGCGTGGGGATGGGATAAAACAGCCTCTGAATGCCTCTTTGCAAGCTCAGGGAGCTTTCTGTTTATGGGATCACAGTGGCAAGGCTGAATTCTTTAGGAAATGCCTCCTGTATGCAAATTTCAGCAGGTGAATGCTAGGTGAACAGTTTGCTATTTTAGGATTAGAGGGGAGAGGAGGAGGAAGTGACAGGTGATTTATTGAGCAGGAATCCAGCTGTATTTTTAGCTTGCAGACTGGATAGGATGATGTTTCTGTAAAGACAGAGAGTTGGCATCTGCAGTGGCTCAGTTTCCTACCATGACAGGTGCTTACAATCTACAGAGTCCATTTGTCTGAGTTTAGGGGTTTTTATGTGTCTGCTATATAAACTATACTGCTGTAACTGGATGAAAAGATAAAACCTTGTATGTTTTATATGTCAAGTGACAGTGGCTGTCCTGTGGGCTACAGTTAATCAGCAATTAATCTGCAATTCATCACAAAGGCAAAGGCCCCATAAGCAGCTCTGTGCCTTCTCCTAGTATTATTGCTCATTTAAACCACTTGGTTAATAGAACTGCTTCCATCAAGTGGAAATGATGGGACTGGAGGGAATGGATCCAAGCTAGAGGAGAGGAGATTTAGATTATCATAGAATCATAGAATGGTAAGGTTGGAAGGGACCTCAAAAATCATCTAGGTCCAACCCCCTGCCATAGGCAGGGACACCTCCCACTAGNATCCTGGAAGGCCACTCCAAGCTCTCCTGAAAGCCTTCACTTCTTCAGGCTGCAGAGCCCCAACTCTCTCAGTCTGTCCTCACAGCAGAGCTGCTGCAGCCCTCTGAAGCAGATTAGAAGAAGTTAGGAAGAAGTTCTTCAGCATGAGATTGGTGAGAGACTGGCACAGGTTGCCCAGGCAGGTGGTAGAAGCTCCATCCCTGGAAGTTTTTAAGCCCAGGCTGAGTCTGGCTCTGGGCAACCTGCTTGAGTATGAGGTGTCCCTGCCCATAGCAGGGGGGTTGGAACTGGATGCTCCTTGTGGTCCCTTCCAGCCCTGACTGGTTCTATGAGTGTGTTCTATGATTCTGTGACTCTGTGACTCTATGGTTCTAGGATTCTGTGATTCTGTGATTCTATGGTTCTAGGATTCTGTGATTCTGTGATTCTATGGTTCTAGGATTCTGTGATTCTATGGTTCTAGGATTCTGTGATTCTGTGATTCTATGGTTCTAGGATTCTGTGATTCTGTGATTCTATGACTCTATGATTCTCAAAGCAAATTCTCTCATGCCACACGCTAGGAGCACTCAGGTACTTTGTTGGGAGGGTGATTTATTTTGCTTTTATTTTCCATGAGATTCTCTTTAAACCTATTCTGCTTGGGTTTAACTGATGAATAAAGAGAGTACTTTCCTGGGCTCCTATGTGGGGTGTCCAGAGCAGCAGCAACTGAGAAGTGGCTGAGTTTTGCCATACAAACTTGTTATGATGATGACACAAGCTCCTATTTCTCTTCTTTAAAAGCTTAACTATGCACCTGAGAGGTTTTACTGATACTTAACATCCCAGTAAAAGGTTTCCTTTTTCAGCTCTAGTTTAAGTTTTATATACATGTGAGCACTTTTACAGCAGGTTATTTTTATCACTGAGGTTTTTTATTTTGCTGAGGAGTGGATGGAAAAATGTTCATTAAGCCAGGTGAGCTTTGCAGACCTTTGCACTGGGTCTTTTCTGCCTTCCAAACCTTGCTGGATGAATCTGGAGTCAACAGATGTAAATACTGTCAATCAAACATTCATCTTGTAAGATCAGAGGCACCTGGCTTCACTCTTTTGCTGATGATAAACTCATTACTGAGGCTCTCTACCTTTTGTTTAGGCACAGAACTTCCTGTCTGTGTTAAGCTTAAAACCTGTCTGAAGTATTTGTATTACAGTGAGGTTTTGGTTTTTTTCAAGATACTGGGAATTTCTCCCAGGCTCTGGGAGAGCCTTCTCCTGCCTTAGGGTTGTGTTCTAAACCTGTGCCACAAAGCTGTCCAAGACAGGACTGCTCTGCAGCGTGCTTTGGCAAGCCTCACTTCTCCCCACAAAGTGCTTAGCTTCACAAGTTGGGGTCACAACCACAGCTGCATGTGGCTGTAGAGCTGGCTTGGGGCTGATGGCAAGGAGCATCATGCACCCACTGCTTGATGTAATGAGTGCAAGTGGAGGAAGGCTCTGAATGCTGAGCAGCAAGAGCAGAGCTCTGAGCCAGCACGGCTGTGGTGAAACTGAATCATAGAATCAGGCAGGTTGGAAGAGAGCTCCAAGTTCACCCAGCCCAACCTAGCACCCAGCCCCAGCCAATCAACCAGACCGTGGCACTAAGTGCCCCAGCCAGGCTTTGCTTCAACACCTCCAGGCATGGGCACTCCACCACCTCCCTGGGCAGCCCATTCCAATGCCAATCACTCTGGCAACAACTTCCTCCTAACACCCAGCCTGAGCCTGCCCTGGCACAGCTTGAGCCTGTGTCCCCTTGCTCTGTTGCTGGGTACCTGGCAGCAGAGCCCAACCCCAGCTGGCTCCAACCTCCCTTCAGGGAGCTGCAGAGAGCAATGAGCTCTGCCCTGAGCCTCCTCTTGTGCAGGCTGCACACCCCCAGCTCCCTCAGCCTCTCCTCACAGGGCTGTGCTCCAGGCCCCTCCCCAGCCTTGCTGCCCTTCTCTGGGCACCTTCCAGCACCTCAACATCTCTCTTGAATGGAGGGGCCCAGAACTGGACACAGCACTCCAGGTGTGGCCTGAGCAGTGCTGAGCACAGGGGCACAAGAACCTCCCTGCTCCCTCTGGCCACACTGCTCCTGATCCAGGCCAGGATGCCATTGGCTTTCTTGGCCACCTGGGCACACTGCTGGCTCAGGTGCTGCCAACCAGCTCCCCCAGGTCCCTCTCTGCCTGGCTGCTCTCCCCCCGCTCTGTCCCCAGCCTGTAGCACTGCTCGGTGCAGTAGCTTCAGTTACTGTAAGGAGCTGAAGGTGGGCCCAGGAACACTACAAGCCAAAAGATTAACTCATCCAGAGTAGCAAGCTTCAGTAGTATTTGAAAGCAGTGAGTATCAAACAGTGAGTAATGAATGGCTCAGAAAGTGCTTTTGGCATGGGAGCCTGCAGGCTGGGCTTGGCAGAGCCCCATTCCAGGACACAAGCCTGCGGTCAGCTGCGAGGGGCAGTAAGTGGAGACTTTCCCATTTCAGGAGTTCAAATAACTTTACACTTGTGTCACCTCCAGGAGTCAAACTTGCACATTTCCCCCTTGGCTTGCTTTGAGAAGGGAGAAAGGATGTAATAGAAGAGGCAGCAGGGCTGAGGGTAAAACCAACCTATTGGGATATCAGGAAGGTGTTGGCCACACATCAAAACCCTGTAGTGGATTTCAAAGGGTGAGAGAAAGCCATAAAGTGTTTGTGACTTGGTGTTTGTCTAAGGCAGTTGCCAGCAATGATTAGTGGAGAAAGCAATCCTAGCAAGTCCTGCTCAGATTTTCTACTTTCAAACCAGGTCTTCCTAGTTAGGACTTAGGAGATCCGTGGTGCTTTCATGTCAGCAATCAAAACACAGATGAAAGTAGTGAAGTCATTTCAAGCTTTGTCAAGCAGGCTTGGTGAAGTTTCACACAGTAAATTCAGGCACTCGGCAGAAAAATGTTTATGAGGCATTGCTGGGGATGAATGGGGCAGGTTCTTAATGTCTTGCAGAGAAAAGCATTTTGTGGCCTCCTTTGTTTTTGTTCAGGCATAAAGAAGGCCCCAAAGGGACTGTTAAGCTTTTGCATAGTAAGGGCTGCGTTTGAACAGAGATTTGTCTTATGGATTTCTGCAGATTAGGCTGAGAATCACAGACTGCTTTGGGATGGAAGTGACCTTTAAAGGTCATCTAGTGCAACCCCCACTGCAGTCAGCAGGGACATCTTCAGCTAAATCAGGTTGCTCAGAGTCCTCTCCGACCTGACCTGCTATGTTTGCAGGGATGGGGCAACTCCCACCTCTCTGGGCAACCTGTGCCAGTGCCTCATCACCCTCACAGTGAAGAGTTTCTCCCTAATACCTTATCTAAAGCTGCCTCCTTTCACAAAGGGTCTGGAGATGAGGTCAGAAGATTCAGCTGTGGTGTGTATAGCTTTGAAAGCTTGAGGGGTCACACTGTGCCCATCTCTGGCAGGCTTGGTCTGCAGAGCTCCAAGCCAGGGCAGGTGTTCACCTTCATTCTCCAGAACAAAGCCAGAAACCAGTGTAAATGAGGGGGAAAGCTGAAGGCTGGAGGGCCATGGAGACTCACTGGGAAGCCAGATTATTGCCTGCTGCTTCCCAAGGCTCCTTGCTGGCTTTAATACACCTCTGACAGCCAGGGAAAGGGAGTGTGCTCTGTGCTGGTGGGGTGTGCAGGGAGGGTGCTGATGGAGTGCAGCATGGGAACAGCAGCAAGCCTCTGCTCTGCTCTGCTCTGCTCTGCTCTCCTCTGCTCTCCTCTGCTCTGCTCTGCTCTGCTCTGCTCTGCTGGAAGGCATTTCCCAGACAGAGTTTCACTTCTGGCAGTGGGCTCCAGCCAGCATTAAATGAATGTGAGTTTTAAAATGCAGCAGTAGAGGTATTTTCAGAAATGCTATCTATCACCTTGAGCAAAGTGTGACACAGGATTTATTTCTGTCACACACCATAAGAACAGGTACTTTGTCAGCAAGGTTTTGCTTCCAGCCACGATTCAGGAAGACTGCTCTGCAGCTCAGCCCTGGTTGCTTCAGCTCTTTGCCTGCAGATGAGTTTTATTGCCTTATACAGAATCACAGCAGCACCCAGGCTGGCACAGCCCCTCAGGAGCACCAAGCCCAACCCAGAGCCCTGCTCTGCAGGATTCACCTTAAACCATAGCCCCAAGCACCACATCCAAACCACCTTAAACACAGCCAGCCTGGGGGACTCCACCACCTCCCTGGACAGCTCATTCCACTCCCTGACCACTCTCTCCAGGAAAAACTTTTTCCTCATGTCCAATCTAAACCTCCCCAGCCTCAGCTTGAGGCCATTCCCCATTCTGTCTCCAGTTCCCTGTGAGCAGAGCCCAGCAGCAGCCTCTCCTCAATGTCCCTTCAGGTAGCTGCAGACAGCAATGAGCTCTGCCCTCAGCGTCCTCTTCCTCACACTCACCATCCCCAGCTCCCTCAGTCTCTCCTCATCAGATTTATTCTCCAGGCCCTTCACAGCTTCCTTGCCCTCCTCTGGACCCTCTCCAGCACCTCCACATCTCTCTTGTATTGCAGTGCCCAAAACTGAACACAGCACTCGAGCTGTGGCCTC
>VWZE01014160.1:31888-43213 GCA_013396675.1 Eubucco bourcierii
AGGTGTTGAAGCAAAGCCTGGCTGGGGCACTTAGTGCCATGGTCTGGTTGATTGGCTGGGGCTGGGTGCTAGGCTGGGCTGGGTGAGCTTGGAGCTCTCTTCCAACCTGCCTGATTCCATGATTCTCTGATTCTATGCTGTGATTCTAAGGTCACTTAAGGAGAGGCAGCTGGCAGGTTACCTGCCTCAGAAGGCTGTGATGCTGCTCCTTGCCATGCTGTTGTCTCAAGCTGTGCAGAGCAGCAGTGTCACACAGGTTGTTTGCTGCATGCATCTTGACAGCTACTCAATGTTTGTCGAGGGGATTGCAACAACTAAATCAAGGCCTCAGGAAAAAGGCAGCCTGCAGAAGTGGTGAGTGTGCTGCTGACACTGCTGCTGCAAGAGAGGTGCATGTGGCACTCCCCAGCAGTTGAGAGTTTACAGCTCCACGTACTGGCAGCCTGTCCACAGCCTGGTTAAGGCTCTCTCTTTTCAGAAGCCAGCTGCTTGTTAAGCCACAGGCAGAATTTTGGTTTAAAAAGTTGAATGCTCAGTTCACACCTGCCTCACAGCACTAAAATCTCTTCATTGTCAGGAGCTGTCTTGGCAAATCTTCTGGTGTGAAAGCTGCAAATGTGTCTGCAGAGGAGCACAGAAGGGTAGGCTGCTGCCCCATCACAGAATCACAGCAGCACCCAGGCTGGCACAGCCCCTCAGGGTCACCAAGCCCAACCCAGAGCCCTCCTCTACAAGATTCACCTCAAACCATAGCCCCAAGCACCACATCCAAACCACCTGAAACACAGCCAGCCTGGGGGACTCCACCACCTCCCTGGGGAGGTGAGAACTGAGAACTGCTAGGACTGAAAGTGGCAGAACTCTCCTAACAGAAAGCCACTCAGGCCAAAGGAGTGAAGCTGCCAAGGCTTCCCAGAACACACTTTTTATGCCCAAAGATTTTGATGCCTTTTAACGTTTCCCATTTCCTTTGGTGTCTTTCTGCTGTGTCCTCAGCTTTGTTTTTGCACCTCTGAGCAACTTTCCCTCCGCTAGGCTTTAGGAACTGAGACGTTTACCCAGAGCTGGTAAGCACAGCTGGCTGAGTGCTCTGTGCTCTTCCTTGTTACCTGGTGGGGTGAGCTGCCAGCAAGGAGTGCCCACACTGACATTGGCAGTGCATAATCTATTGATTGGTGGCAGGAACCGAAGGCAGTCAGCAGGAGGGCAGTAATTGTTTCATTAAGGCTGTGAGCAGCACTGTGTGCATTGATCCCAGCTGCCTGCCAGCTGCAGCTCCACAATGTCATGACTGTCCCCATGGGCACCTTCATCTTTCAGCTTGCTGCTGCTGCTTGGCAGTGCTCTGAGAGGCTCACAGGGTCATAGAATCAGTCAGGGTTGGAAGGGACCACAAGGAGCAGTCAGCTCCAACCCCCCTGCCATGCCCAGGGACACCTCACACTAGATCAGGCTGCCCACAGCCTCAGCCAGCCTGGCCTTAAACACCTCCAGGGATCAGGCTTCCACCACCTCCCTGGGCAACCCCTGCCAGGCTCTCACCACCCTCATGCTGAACAACTTCCTCCTCACCTCCAGTCTGAATCTCCCCACCTCCAGCTTTGTTCCATTCCCCCCAGTCCTATCCCCCCCTGACAGCCTCAAAAGTCCCTCCCCAGCTTTCTTGCAGCCCCCTTCAGATACTGCAAGGCCCCAAGAAGGTCACCTGGGAGCCTTCTCTTCTCCAGCCTGCACAGCCCCAACTGCCTCAGTCTCTCCTCACAGCAGAGCAGCTCCAGCCCTCTGCTCATCCTCGTGGCCCTTCTCTGGACCCCTTCCAGCACCTCCACATCCCTCTTGTCCCAGGGGCTCCAGCACTGGATGCAGCACTCCAGGTGGGGTCTCAGCAGAGCACAGCAGAGGGGCAGAATCCCCTCCCTCACCCTGCTGCCCACACTGCTCCTGCTGCAGCCCAGGCTCTGGTTGCTCTCTGGGCTGCCAGTGCACACTGCTGGCTCCTGTTGAGCTTCTCCTCCACCAGCACCCCCAAGTCCCTCTCCTCAGGGCTGCTCTCCAGCCTGTCCCTGCCCAGCCTGGATTGGTGCTTGGCATTGCCATCGTCTGAGTCTCTCCTTCCCAGGGAGGCTGTAGCAGGCAATCAACTAAACTCCAGGCAGCTGAGTGCAGGGAGGGTTCCTGCCCTTACCTATTAACCCCTGAGGCCCTCACAAGTGACTTCCTCTGTCTCAAAAGCAAGGTGAGGTGAATGAAGCAGGCAGGTATCTGGCCCCCAGTGAGCATGACCTCCTCTGAACAGGCTCCATAGAAGGTAATTGTTTTTTTTTTTTTCCTTTTATCAAGCAGAAATCTCAGAATGAGGGGCAGGGGGGGTTGGATGGGACATCCAGAGATCAACTAGTCCAACCTCCCTGTTAAAGCAGGTTCAGCTGGAGCAGGTTGCACAGGATTGCATCCATGTGGGTTTTGAAAGTCTCCCAGAGAAGGAGACTCCACAACCTTTCTGGACAGCCTGCTCCAGGGCTCTGGCACCCTCAAGGGGACAAAAGTTTTTCCTTGTTCAAGTGAAACCTTCTGTGTCCTAGTTTGTACCCACTGCCCTTTGTCCTGTCACTGCTCACCACTGATAAGAGCCCAGCCCCATCCTCTTGACCTCCACCTTTTAGATATCAATAAGGATTGATAAGATCCCCTCTCAGCCTGCTCTTCTCCAGGCTGAAGAGCCCCAGCTCTCAGCCTCTCCTTGTGAAAGAGATGCTCCAGGCCTCTCCTCAGCTCCTTGGCCTCTGCTGGGCTGTCTCCAGCAGCATTCTGTCTCTCTTGAGCTGGGGGCCACAGATATGGTGGTTGGAGGAGCCTGCAGCCACTGCTGAGCTCTGCTTCTCATGGCAAGTGCAGCTCTGACACCATTTGGAGTAGCCTCCCCAGGGAAGTGGTGGATTCTCCAGCAGTGAACACTCAAGGTGCAGCTGGGCAGGATGCTGAACCACCCAGACTGTGGCTTTGCTAAGCAAGCTGGGGCTTAGATGACCCTTGAGGTGCCTGCCAGCCTGGTGCTCTGTGATGACAAGAAAAGGTTCTCAGCTCCTGTTCAGACAGGATCTGGGCTCCTTCTCAAACCTCTCTATGCCATCATCCTTTAGTAAAATCAGGGCTGCAGTCTCCAGAACCTTCTGGCAGGACTACAAATGCAGCAAACAGTGGAGATAAGAATAACCTGGCTCAAGAAACACCTGTACTGGAGCAAAGCTGTGAGCACTGTCCTCAGAAGGTTGGAGTTAGAGTGCAGCATGGATTTATAAGCTGAATGGTTTGTGTCACCTCCAACCTCAGGTAGAATAACCACACACTTTGTGACTTCATCCCTCTCCTCACGTGGCTTTGTCCCTTTCCCCTGCTGCACTCTTGCAGTAGGGACTATGAGGGGTGTAGCCCCCAAAGATCTTGCACTTTTGCTGATAGAGATGTGGCAAGATGGCATCTGGCCACTAAATGCAGGGCCTGAGACTTGCTTGCTGAGTTAATCCTTAGTTTCCAACCATTTGGCAATAAGAAAGGCCACAAGTTCCCTGCAGGATTTTTTTTGTTGTTAACTGGATCCAAGAAGACTTTTTATGTGCTGACCAGGTGCAAGCTCCTGCCTCTGGGTGGAATCAATCCCAAGCACCAATCCAGGCTGGGCAGGGACAGGCTGGAGGGCAGCCCTGAGGAGAGGGACTTGGGGGTGCTGGTGGAGGAGAAGCTCAACAGGAGCCAGCAGTGTGCACTGGCAGCCCAGAGAGCAACCAGAGCCTGGGCTGCAGCAGGAGCAGTGTGGGCAGCAGGGTGAGGGAGGGGATTCTGCCCCTCTGCTGTGCTCTGCTGAGACCCCACCTGGAGTGCTGCATCCAGTGCTGGAGCCCCTGGGACAAGAGGGATGTGGAGGTGCTGGAAGGGGTCCAGAGAAGGGCCACGAGGATGAGCAGAGGGCTGGAGCTGCTCTGCTGTGAGGAGAGACTGAGGCAGTTGGGGCTGTGCAGGCTGGAGAGGAGAAGGCTCCCAGGTGACCTTCTTGTGGCCTTGCAGTGTCTGAAGGGGGCTACAAGAAAGCTGGGGAGGGACTTTTGAGGCTGTCAGGGAGTGATAGGAGTGGGGGGAATGGAGCAAAGCTGGAGGTGAGGAGAGTCAGACTGGAGGTGAGGAAGAAGTTGTTGCGCATGAGGGTGGTGAGAGCCTGGCAGGGGTTGCCCAGGGAGGTGGCGGAAGCCTCATCCCTGGAGGTGTTTAAGGCCAGGCTGGATGAGGCTGTGGGCAGCCTGATCTAGGGTGAGGTGTCCCTGGGCATGGCAGGGGGGTTGGGACTGGCTGCTCCTTGTGGTCCCTTCCAACCCTGCCTGATTCTGTGACTTGTTGCCTGCAGCTTTCAGTGAGGTTCCCCTGTGCTGGGTGTTGAGACATTTCACAGCAAGTTTGGGCATATTAGAAACAGCAAAAGCTTTCCTGAAACCCTGCAGCCAAATGGGCAGAGCAGTCACAGAGCTTCTCATGCTGCTGGTACAAACCTTCACCAAGCTGCTAACGATTCTCATGTTTATAGCTCGGAATATTTGACACACATGTTCCAACTTTGCATTCATAACATTTGTTAAACCAACAAGTCTGGAGCAGACCTGATAGCTACCATCAGGAAACTTGTTTGACAGTTGGAACAGGCAGCATCTGTGTTTCCTACATTTCACAGTACACAAAAAAATTGACTGAGGGCTGCCCATAGCTCAATTAATTCAAGATGTTGTCACACGATGGAACTCTGTTCTGGAAATGTTAGATACTTCTAATTGGAGAAGGATTTTGCTCTCCTGTGTGGCTGAATTTCATTACTATCATCTCCTCAGTGGAGTATTACTGAAAGAGTTGGCTTGAGTCTAGGGAATTAAGGATGTACCTCAGGACTGTTCTCCTGTGCTTCCAGCTCTCTGTGTTGGAAGTGAACTACAAATTTCAAGGCAGTGTATGAGACTCAAATGGGTAGCACTGGAGCATCTTGGAACATAACACTCACATGGTCACCAGTGCCAGCAAAAAAGGCAAGCATAGAATGGGAAGGGTGGAAGGGACCTCAAGGATCAGCCAGTTCCAACCCCCTGCCATAGGCAGGGACACCTCCCACTAGCACAGGGCACTTAAGGCCTTGTCCAGCCTGACCTTGAACACCTCCAGGAAGGTTGTGGAGCACAGAAGACCTCCAGGGAGGTTGTGGAGCACAGAAGCACCAAACGTGATCAAAGATCACGTTTGGTGCTTCTGTGCTCCACAACCTCCCTGGGCAACCTGTGCCAGTGTCTCACCACCCTCACTGCAAACAACTCCTTCCTAACATCCAGTTTCAGTCTCCCCTCTGCCAGTCCAAACCCATTCCCCTTGCCCTGGCATTGCACACCCTTGTCAGTAGTCCCTCCCCTCAACAAAAGGAAATGAAACCCCAAGTGCAGCAAAGACACAACGCTGGGATGTCAGTGCTGTCAGGTGTGTATGCTGGCAGCAAGTCAGAAGGCAGTTCTCTAGGGGCATGGCTGGAGGTATCATCTGTTTGGATACTGGAATGAACTTCTTCCCTGAGAGTCATCAAACTCTGGAACTCCCCAGGGAGCTGGTTGAATCCTCATCCCTGGAGGTGTTAGGTGCAGAGATGTGGTGCTGAGGGATGTGGTTTAGTACCAGACAGGGTAGAGCAAGAGAGTGGTTGGACTGGGTGATCTTAAAGGGCTTTTCTACCTGAGACAAATCTCAGGTACATCTTGAGTGCTGTGTTCAGTTTTGGGGTTCCCAGTTTCAGAGGGACAGGGATCTGCTGGAGAGAGTCCAAGGGAGGGCTGTGAGGATGCTGAGGGGACTGAGCACTGCCTGCTGAGGAGAGGCTGAGGGACCTGGGGCTGCTTAGTCTGGAGAAGAGAAGACAGAGAGGGGATTTAATCAATGTTTATAACTATCTGAGGGCTGGGGGTCAGGAGGGGGGGACAGGCTCTGCTCACTGCTGCCTGGGATAGGCCAAGGAGCAATGGATGGAAGCTGCAGCACAGGAGGTTCCAGCTCAACACAAGGGGCAACTTCTTGCCTGGAAGGGTCCCAGAGCCCTGGCACAGGCTGCCCAGAGAGGCTGTGGAGTCTCCTTCTCTGGAGCCTTCTAAGGCCTGTCTGGATGTGTTCTGTGTGCCCTGAGCTGGATTGTCTGCTCCTGCTCTGGCAGGGGGTTGGACTGGAGGAGCTCTTTGGGTCCCTTCCATGTCCTAACATCCTGTGAGCCTGCACCTATGCACCTGCAGGTGCTGTGTGCTGCCAGCCTTAGTGCTAAGCCAGAGCTGCCATTGTCTGTGTGGGTGAGGTGAAGCCCAGAGCTAAGCTGGGCACAGAGCAGCACTCACCAGCTGCTGGCACTGAGAGCCTCCAGCCTCTGCACATCGCTCTGCAGGCTCCACTTCCAGCAGGCAGCAGTGGCACGGCTTGGGCTCAGCAGGACACATAAACAGATGCTTAAAGCCTAAGCCTGTGAGGATTGCTGTGCTGAGGTAGATCCCACCAGAGCCAGGGCACGGCAGTGTGGTCCAGCATTGTCACTTGCTGAGCAGGGCTTAGAATCACAGCATGTCAGGGCTGGAAGGGACCTCCAAAGTTCAGCCAGCCCAACCCCCCTGCCAGAGCAGCATCACCCAGAGCAGATCACACAGGAATACATACAGGGTTTGAATATCTCCAGAGAGGGAGACTCCACATACCCCTGGGCAGCCTGTGCCAGGGCTCTGTCACCCTCACAGGGAAAAAAATTCCTCCTTAGGTTCACATGGAACCTCCTGTGGCTCAGCTTCCACAGGGAGGACATGGAACCGTTGGAGTGGGTCCAGAGGAGGGCCACAAAGATGCTGAGAGGGCTGCAGCAGCTGTGCTGTGAGGACAGGCTGAGAGAGTTGGGGCTGTGCAGCCTGGAGAGGAGAAGGCTTCCAGGAGAGCTTGGAGTGGCCTTGCAGGATCTGAAGGGGGCTCCAGGAAGGCTGGGGAGGGACTATTGACAAGGGCTTGGAATGGCAGGACAAGGGGAATGGGTTTGAAGTGTCAGAGGGGAGATTGAAAGTGGATGTTAGGAGGAAGATGTTTGCAGTGAGGGTGGTGAGACACTGGCACAGGTTGCCCAGGGAGGCTGTGGAGCACAAAAACACAGAATATGATCTTTGATCACGTTCCCTGAAGGTGTTCAGGACCAGGTTGGATGAGTCCCTGAGAGACCTGTTCTAGTGGGAGGTGTCCCTGCCTATGGCAGGAGCTTGGACCTAGATGATCTTCGAGGTCCCTTCCAACCTTACCATTCCATGATTAAGCCCCTGTCTCTATGATTCTGTGATTTGTGGGCCCCTGTGTGCCCTCTTTGCAAGGTAAGACACTATGTAGTGTCTGATGTGTGAGCCTCTGGTAAGCTGCAGCGCTCTGCCTGCAGGAGCAGGTGGCTGTGTGCTGTGGCATGGCCTGGGGTAATGCTTGGCCCCTCTGTGGAGCAGCCCCTGGCAGAAGCAGCTTGGTGCCAGTGCCTGTGCTGGGCAATGCTTGGCCCCTCTGTGGAGCAGCCCCTGGCAGAAGCAGCTTGGTGCCAGGGCCTGTGCTGTGTGGCTGCTCAGCAAGCCTTCCCCCCAGAGCTCTCTGGCTTTTCTGAAGAGAGGACATGCAGTGAAAACCATCCTCAGCTGGAAATTGCTGGGCTGGCCGTGAGCATTATCTCTGGGGAGGGCTCCTTGGGTCAGGCCAAGTGAATTAAAACCAAATGTGTCTGTTCTTCGTGTTTACCCTTTCCATAAACACAGCACAGATGCAGGGTGCAGCTGCTCTCCTGAAAGGGTTTTCCCCCTGGCTCTTGGGGGCTCTGTGTTTTGAGCAGATTGCTGTTGCTAGCACTGCAGAAAGAACAAGTGGTCCTGGGCTGCTTCACAATCCATTTAGCAAACTGTCTGGAAGAGTTTAAAGTATGACAAGAGTGGAGCAGGAGCGAAGACAGTCCAGCATTAAATGCATCTGAGTGAGTAAGGAGTCACTGAAAGCAATGGTGCAAGCAGGCACAGAACATTTCCCTGGGGGGCAGATCTCCATTCCTTGCTATTGATTAGGGCCCTCGGGCTGTGTCCTCAAGTGGTCCCGGCAGTTTCTCCTCCCTCCCTTAGTCACTGCCTGCTGCAGAGTTCTGCTAGGACAAAGTGGTTTGCGTTCCCTTTCAGCAGGGAAGGCTCCTCAGAGCCACCGCTGCTGGGGTGCTCTGTTTTGCTGCAGTGTGGAGCATGCTGAGCCACCTAACCCTCTGGAGGCACCACTCTCCCTCCTGGGAAAGAAGGGCTGATATTTAACCAGCCCCACCAGGAGCTCTGACACTTCCAGACAAGGAGTTCTAAGTGCAGAGAACTACTCTGAGCACTGTGAGAGGCTGGGAACTTGCCATGGTCTAGTTGGTTGCCTGGGGCTGAGTGATAGGTTGGACTGGATGAGCTTGGAGGTCTCTTCCAACCTGGGTCATTCTGTGAAATGGGTTGAAGTTGAACCAGGGGAGGTTTAAGTAGGAGAAGAAACTTCCTCACTGAAAGGGTCTTGAACACTGGCACAGGCTGCCCAGGGAGGTGGTTGCATCCCCATCCCTGGAGGTGTTTAAGGCACAGAGATGTGGTGCTGAGGGCCATGGTTTAGCAGCAGCCTTGGCAGAGTTAGAGAAGGGTTGGACTCAATGGTAGAGAAGGTAAAGCTCAAGGACAGACTAAAAGAGAATTTCACAGCTGGACCAGCTGACCTCTGAAGACCCTCCCTTCCCAACTAAATTATTCTGTGGTTGAGTGGAAACTCAGATCCCCATGAGGACTGTGGGAGCAGGTGAGGAACACAGGACTGAGTGACTAACCCAATTTGGAGTCTACAGGGAAGAAACAACAGCTTGGATCAGGCTCTGCAGAGGACAAGTGATGTGCTTGGTGGGTTCATGCAAGGCTTTTAAGACTCTTGTTCTTCCAGCAAGTCAAGACTAGAGGGTCAAGGGAGGGGATTCTGCCCCTTTGCTCTTGTGAGACACCAATCTTGAATACTGCCTCCAGTTCTGGTGTCCTCAGTATGAGGTAGATGTAGAACTGTCAGAGTGAGTCCAGAGGAGGGCCATAGGGATAGTCCAAGGGCTGGAACAGCTCTACTGTGAGCATAGGCTGAGGGAGCTGGGGGTGCTCAGCCTGCAGGAGAGAAGACTCTGGGGGGACCTTCTGTCCTGAAGGGGTCCTGCAGGAAGGCTGATGAAGCAGGGCTCCATCTTTGCCTGAGCCTCAAGCTGGCTTTGACCCAGTGCTTTTCTTTGGGTGTTCTTTTCACCAGCAGTTCCAGCAAGCAGCAATGGAACAATCTCTCTCCTCTTAGCAGGATGGTTTCCTTTCCAAACCCCACTCTTTCAGGGGGCTGGGGGAGGTCTCTTCCTCCTGCCCTCCTCTTATCCCATCACTGGCAGTGGGCTGGGAGAGAACACAGAGCCACAGACTGGTCTGGCTTGGAAGGAACCTTTCAAGATGATCCAGTCCAACCCTCCTGCAGCAAGCAGGAGCATCTGCAACTAGAGCAGGTTGCTCAGAGCCCCATCCAGCCCCAGCTGGAATGACACCTGGGGCAGTGTCTTACCCCCTCAGCTTAATAAATGTGTTCCTTGTATCTACTCTAAATCTCCTCCTCTTCAGTGTAGAACTCTGCAAATGTCTGCCCCAGAGCAGGGCCAACCTCGTGCCAGAGCACCTCACCAGCTCTTACAGGAAAGCTTTGGGGACCAACCTCTGGCTTCCCACAGGGTCTTGTAATGACAGGATGAGGAGGAATGGGTTTAAAGTGGCAGAGGGGAGATTGAAACTGGATGTTAGGAGGAAGTTGTTTGCAGTGAGGGTGGTGAGACACTGGCACAAGTTGCCCAGGGAGGTTGTGGAGCACAGAATGTGATCATGGTGGTTCTGCACTGTTGTGGTTGCCCTGTGCTGTTGTAGTTTTGCACTGTTGTGGTTGTCCTGCACTGTCATGGTGGTTCTGCACTTTCTCTTTGATCATGTTGGGTGATTCTGTGCTCCACAACCTCCCTGGAGGTGTTCAAGGCCAGGTTGGAGGAGGCCTTGAGTGACCTGTGCTAGTGGGAGGTGTCCCTGCCTATGGCAGGGGGTTGGAACTGGCTGATCCTTGAGGTCTCTTTCAGCCTTCCCATTCTATGGTTCTGTGATTAAATCCTCTGTCTCTTCAGTAATTGCCACAACACCACAATGGGTTCCAAACAGATACTCCTGTGAGCAAAACCTCATTTTCTTTTATTTACCCTGATTTTTTCATGCTCCCCCATATAATATTTCCATTCCCCCTATAAATATGTGCTGAACAAGGGGAAAATATTCCCTTCCCCCCAAAAAAAGAAAGAAATCCATTCCAAAATGCAGGAGCCTCTGGTCATGCTGCAGCAGACCCTCCTCAAAGCCTCCCAGCCCCTCGCTGAGTGTGCCAAATGTGCTCCCTAGCTCCGAGAACACATCCCCCTTTATTCCACAGGGCTGGAAAGCTGCAGAGTTTTCTGTCTGCTCTAAGTCACTGCCCAGCCTCCAGGAGCATGCCCAAGTAAACTGGCTGCTCTGGCAGAGCCAGCACCCAAGCCATTAGTAAAACACACAGGGTGAAGTCCCCAGTCAGCTCTGCGTGGCCTGGGCTGCTGCTGAACAAACGTGCACATTGTCACTTGTGGCAGCCCCTGGAACCTGGCCCAGAGCTGCAGGGCCTCGAAGCAGAGGGATTTCCCGTGGCTCTATTTTTAGCAGCTCTGTAGGCTCTGCCTGCAGCAGGACCTGCAGCACTGCTGCTGTTCAGTGTAGCTGCTCGCCCTGTGAGGTCGGCAGCAGTGGCCACCAGCCAGTTCAGCAGTGCTGCAGCTCTCCTCTGCTGGGGGGCTGGAACCACAGCATCACAGAACTGTCAGGGCTGGAAGGGACCTCAAGGATCACTGTGATGGTTTGGGAGTTCCCTGCCTCCCCCCCCCCCACGCTATGAAAGTCCCCCAGGCTAGACTCAGCTGGCTGGAAGTTAAGGACTGAAGCTCTGTTTACAGCTCAGCACAATGGACAAGCAGAGATACAGACTATAGACAGGAATAGTTACAGACACAGACAAGGTAAAGGGAATACAGAAACACAACTCCCCTCCCAGAAATCAGAGACCCCAGGAGGGGCTCCCAACCACCCTTCCACCTTCTCCCCACCCCTGTACCTTACCCCGAGGTCTGCCTTACCCACAAGGTGGGTTTGGAGGCTGGGCCAGGGGGGTTAGAAG
>VWZE01014161.1:16081-27004 GCA_013396675.1 Eubucco bourcierii
AGGTCCCTCTGGATGGATCCCTGCCCTCTAGCAAGTCGACTGTGCCACACAGCTTGGTGCCATCTGCAAACTTGCTGAAGGTGCACTCCATTCCTCTGTCCATGAGGAATCCCATCTTGGCCTTTTGCCTAAGATCAAGTGTAGCTTAAATGAGACAAATTCATTCAAACCTAGTGCTTAGGTCCATTGTACAGAGATTCCAAAACCTGATTCATTCTATTGCTTCATTTTGATGCTGGTTTTGCCTACAAGGAAGTGTCAACTCTGCTGCAGTAGTATGAGACTTTGCAAATATCAGGCTAAAAATGTGGGCAAAATGACACATAATGAAAAATTCTGGCACAGTATCATCTGCACTACACTGAGGCAAAGCTTATTGCATTCCAAAACTGATATCCAAGGAAATACTTGTCCACCTCTAATTATTTGTCTTCAGAGTTTGTTTCAAATAGTCCTCCAAGACTGCTGAGTCTCTCTTTTTTTTTAATTTTTTTTTTTCAAATGAGAAACAGAAAAAACCAACATCCGATTTTTTACCTTTTCAAAAAAAAAAAAAAAAAAAAAAAAAAAAGAGAAGATGAAGTGTTTTTTTAGTTTTTTGTTTGTTTTGTTTTGTGTTTTGGGTTTTTTTAAGCCATTCAGAAAAGGTAATGTCATAAAACATTTGGAGCAAAGTTTTCAGGTGCAGCCTTCTTTCAACCTGTTTCTTTTTTTTTTTTTTCTTCCATAGGTGATCCTGGATATATTTTAAACCAATTTGAGTGATACAAGAGGCAAACTTGTTCCTTTTACATTCAAATATATGCTTCACAAGGTACAACTTCATTCTTTCATCTCTTTTATGATTTAGTCATATTTTATTGAAATTTTGTCAGCGTTTCTTTGTCACAGCTCCTGCCAAGCATGCTCAAGAAGCTGAGATGAGAGCTTGAAAGAAATGTGACTGAACAGAATTTTAACTAGGGACAGACAAATATCAGATGGTTTGTTTCATATTGTGAAGCAAACTACCTGAATCTACCATCTCTTTGAAGAGTTTATCCAAGCATTAATGGAGCCTTCAGTCTGATTCCACAGTGGTACTCAGACTTCCAGAGCAGAAGGTATCTCAAGCTGTGCTGAATAATTTTCAATAACAGTAATATTTTCAAAATAATGGCTAATTAAAGTGTGTATCTGACATTCTCTTGGTGCTGCTGGATAGCACAGAAGGACTAGGGCTTCTGTGCTTACCTCTGAAAACCTTTCCACTGCATGCATTTCTGGTCTAGGCAAATCTAAACACTTGTGCTCACAGCAGTTCTAACAGTGGAAGTGAATTTTTAATCCTCTGCTAAGCAGCAGGAAAGTCAATCTTCTTCAAGAGTAGAAGTATAGGGAAGAAAAAAAATCCAGCATAGTTATCTGAATATGAAATCTTTTTGTAATGAAGCTAGCTCACATCATCATAAAAATTGCTTGCATTGGGGATAGGTGTTTAAAAAAATCCCTTGTGAGACAGTAGATATATTACTGATGCTTTGTTGGTCTCAATTAATGGTGGTGATTGTGGTAAAAAGCAGTTTAAAGTGAAGAGCAAAGAGGGGAGAATCAAGTATTTGCATAAAATGTGGAAGCGTTAGGAATTCTGTGGATGGAATTGATGTCTGCAGTATATTAAATGTTTCACAATATGATAGTTTCAGTCAGTGAAGAAGCGGTCTTTATTTTTTAACTTATTTTACATTCGTAGTAATACAGTAACTAGGAGAATTAGTAGATTGTTTTGGGAAAGATTCATGTCCTACAAAGGTGAACAGGTCACTCAAGGCCTTATCCAACCTGGCCTTGAACACCTCCAGAAGGTTGGAAGGGACTTCAAGGATCATCTAGTTTCAACCTCCTGCCGTATGCAGGGACACCTCCCACTAGAACAGGTCACTCAAGGCCTCCTCCAACCTGACCTTGAACACCTCCAGGGAGGGAGCAGTCACAACCTCCCTGGGCAACTTGTGCCAGTGTCTCACCACCCTCACTGCAAACAACTTCCTCCTAACATCCAGTCTAAATCTGCCTTCTGCCAGCTCAAACCCATTGCCCCTTATCCTGTCATTGCAAGACCTTGTAAATAGTGTCTCCCCAGCCTTCCTGTAGCCCCCTTCAGATACTGGAAGGCTACTCTAAGGTCTCCTGGAAGCCTTCTCTTCCTCAGACTCCTATCACAAGCATTATCTTCTGGTAACTAAGTGTTTACACATTTGCAAAATTATTGGGAAATAGCTATTGCGAGACTAATTTCATGTGTAAGTAAAAAAGGACATTCTATTAAATTCCTGAGCAATGCAGATGATATTTTTTGTTATACACTGTAAAATTATATATCATACATGCACATCTGTCATTCCCTTAGAGCTTTAATTACTTAGTTGGTGTAAAAACTTAATTGATTGCATGTTTAGACCATGATTATTAAGGAAGAGAAAGAAGGTTTTGAGTGCCATTTATTTTGCGTAACATGGTACATACGAGAGTTGGGGCTCTGCAGCCTGGAGAAGAGAAGGCTTCCAGGAGACCTTCCAGTATCTGAAAGGGGCTACAGGAAGGCTGGGGAGGGACTATTGACAAGGTCTTGCAATGACAGGACAATGGGCAATGGGTTTGAACTGGCAGAGGGGAGGTTGAAACTGAATGTTAGGAGGAAGTTGTTTGCAGTGAGGGTGGTGAGACACTGGCACAGGTTGCCCAAGGAGGTTGTGGCTGCTCCCTCTCTGGAGGTGTTCAAGGCCAGGTTGGAGGAGGCCTTGAGTGACCTGTACTAGTGGGAGGTGTCCCTGCTTATGGCAGGATGTTGGAACTAGATGATCTTTGAGGTCCCTTCCAACCTTCCCATTCTATGATTCTATACATTATGTATCTTTTTTTTTGTAAATACAAATTCTATTTGCATTTATTTTATATGCATTTATTCATTACAATTTATTAATGATATTTATTTCTTTTTTTGGTAAATACAAATGTAATTTGTTTTTATTTGATGTGTATTCATTAAATTATTGCAACTCATTAACTATACTTTTATATAAATATTAGATGAATAGATTAATTACATTTTATTGTTATAGTTTCTTAACTTATTATAAATTATATTTATGTTTATCTATTAAATAACATTTATTTTCTTTTTATTAACCTGCTACAGTCCTTTCTTAGGTATCACATTACAGCTTTCTCTTCACTGGAGGGCCTACAATTTCCACAGACATTTATTTTTAACTTGACATTGCTTTTACATTGCAACCAAAGATTAACCAAGGCAGTTAAGGTTTTTTTTTTCCCCAGCTTGGATTCTTTTGGATGCTATCTCATCAGTAGCACAGTCTTGTAGATAACTCTTGGTGGTCTCATTCAGTGGCAGCTCTAATAGAGCTAGAAAATGAATGTGGGGTAGAACTATTCACAGATCCCTCATCCATTACAGAACAATTTTTCAAACTATAGAGCACTTTGTAAGTCAAACAAAGTAGAATTATGGTTTAGTGAACTGCAATCCTGAGTGCGTTATGGTTTATTTTACCGGTAAAAAAAAATAAACTATTACTTTGACTAATAACTCTCATGGAATGCAGGAAAAGATTACTGTTAGATATTTCTTGCCAAAAGAAATTGATATCATGATACTCTTAAAGCACACACACACACACACAAAATGACCTGAATATGCTGGTACTGAATAGATTGTTAGGTCTGGCATGTGTCATTACTGTAAATCTTTCAAACATTCAGAGTGTAGGATAATCAGTTTCTTTTTTTTTTTTTNTAAGGGGTTGGGATAATATGTTTTTTTTTTTTTTTTTTTTTTTTTTTTTCTGGAAAAGGTTTGTGCTAATCCTCTTTACGCTCTGGGTTTGATCCAGCGAGTATCTCTAATTCTTATTGACCCAACATAAGCAAGGACCACAGGAACTGAACACTTTTCTGGCTGAACTCCTTTGGACAGGCTAACTGCTGTTAAAAGTATCTGTGTATTTTCCCTACACAAACAGAGAGAGAAGGAAATAAGCTTCTCATTTAGCACATAAATCCTGTCATGTCCAGTCCTTGTATCTCTGTAAAACTCATCAAAATTTATCTTATAGATATCTCTGGAGAAGACATTTTAGTATGTTCTTGTGCCTGTGAGACCTGTGAAGACAGAACAAGCCCTGTCAGAAGACATTTATTAGAAGCTGCTCTTCATCTTGAGTATCTTGAAAAAATATAGAAACTGAATTTTATTATGAATAGTGTGGTATATAATTTTGCCTCTCTAATAAAGTTTTGCCAGTGTACATCTCCACTCACCCTCTTCCAATACGGAAAGCACTCAAGCGCTACTGAAATTTGTTAGGGATGTTTATAGAATCATAGAATCACAGAATGGTAAGGTTGGAAGGGACCTCAAAGATAATTTAGTTCCAACCCCTTGCCATAGGCAAGGTACAGGTCACTCAAGGCCTTGTCCAACCTGGCCTTGAACACCTCCAGGGAGGGAGCAACCACAACCTTCCTGGGCAACCTGTGCCAGTGTCTCACCACCCTCACTGGAAAGAGCTCCCTCCTAATTTCCTCCTCCCAGTTGACTGATTGATTCAGGAGTCAAAAGCTATTTTGTCTTTTAGTATTTTTTTTTTTTTAAAGTAACTACAGGATTAAATTATTGCAGTAAACTGCTTATGAATGCTGACAGAAGAAGACATAGGTACTTTGCTAATGCCTGTATGCAGGAATGGTAGAAGAGCAAAAGAAGTATACAGAGGTTTCATGTATAAAATATCCACACTATTAAAAAACCTCCAAACTCATACAGTGTTAGGCATTGCTACCACTTTCCCCATGCATGTGTAGAAAATTCCCATCAATCCTGGGAGACCAGATTATTCTCATGTGTGAACACAAGAGGAGAACACTACAGAGAAATATTGCATCTTCTCTTCTGTGCATTCAGCATTTGTACAGTAATGTTTACAAAATAAACACCAATCGATGTAAATAGAAAGAAAATTCTTCAGGCTTCAGTGACACTTAGTAGTCTTGGACTTGCATGATTAGAAGATATGACCCTGATCCAGCAAAGCCTTTTGAGCATGTTTCACTTCCACCCTGCAGCTTGTTCCTCTGAAGTGCTACATGCATAGTTAAAGCTAAGCATGTACTTAACTCGAGATCTTTACTCGATTGAGGCCCATGATATTAAATGGAGAGTGTAAAATTTCGTTAGCATTGCAGACCACAGAGAAATATGAAGAATCCTAATGACCCAACAGCTTTCACAACAGAGTGTACAGCTCGTGTGGTCTGCTGTAAAGTTACACCAGCCAAATTTTCCATTGCAGGGTAACTATTTATATGTGAGGTTTCAAACGCTGTTATTAAAACATCAAAGTAAAGTTGTAATTGTCAGTTGTTTACAGAAAGGTTTGAAGTAACTACAGCAAATATTTGTTGTCTTAAATCTCAAGTTTTATCCACCAGCTTTGTTACTATACTGTATTGATTGCCAAGGTTAAAGCATGGCTGAATATTTGCACAGGAACAATGTTGTCTTCCTTTGGCAGGCTGAATCTGTGAACTGATTACCTCTGTTTGAAGAAACAGTAGTACAGTGCTTTAAATTGTAACCTTCATAAATACTTTCACGTAAACAGGAACCTCAAAATCCTAAAGCAAACAAAAACATGATTATATGTACAGCAATAATACCCTTATCACAGTGGGATAATAAATACAATGGATAGTAAGATTTGAACAGTGTAACAAGAATGTTTATAATAAGATGATTAGAGCCAAAATGCAATGGCTCTTTTCACAGATTGCTTCCTGAGCATACTAAACTGTTTGTCACTTAAGGACTTTAGAACAGTTTCTAGATCATTCTTTCATCAAAGATACTTTCGGAATAAGGACATATTTCAAACTAGCAATGGTGGTAGAGTTTAACATGACTTGAAGACGAAAATATGTTCAGAGACAAGGACAGTAAAAGGTCTCAGTTCAACAAGACTTTCTGTTTTAATGTCATAATATGTACTTCAGTTCTCAGCTCCTAATCTGTTCCCATTATTTGCAAGCCCAGGCAACACAAAATTTGCCTTATCACAGAATCACAGAATCACAGAGTGATGGGAGTTGGAAGGGACCTTGGAAATCATCTAGTCCAACTCCGCTGCCAGAGCAGGTTCACCTAGAGCAGGTCACACAGTATTGTGTCCAGACAGGCTTTGAATGACTCCAGGGATGAAGACTCCACCACCTCTCTGGGCAGGCTCTTGCAGTGCTCCACCATCCTCACTGTAAAGAAGTTCCTCCTCATCTTTAGATACTTCATATGCTCAAATTTATGCCTGTTACTTTTTGTCCTGTTGTTTGGCACCACTAAAAAAAGACTTGCCCCATCCTCCTGCTACTGACCCTCTAAGTATTTGAAAAGATTAATAAGAACCCCCTCAGTCTGCTCTTCTCCAGGCTAAAAAGCCCCAAGTCTCTCACCCTTTCTTCATAAGACAGAGGTTCTGGTCTCTTGATCACCTTTGTAGCCTTTGTTGTACCCTCTCAAGCAGTTTCTTGATCTTGAACTGTGGAGCCCAGAACTGGACACAGTACTTCAGACGAGGCCTCATCTGGGCAGAGCAAAGGGAGAGAAGAAACTCCCTTGACTTGCTTGCCACATTCTTCTTAATGCATCCCAGGTGTGTTGGTTTAAGGCAAATGGGAATATTTTAATGAAAGAAATGAGATCATTGGCTGTGAAAAGAAAATAATAGTGATTTCTATATCACCCACTGGTTCTGCTGAGAGACATAAATAATCATAACAATAACACTCTCTCACTTCTTCATTCTGTGTGCCTGGCTGCATCTTGCCTTCCCTTGTCTGCATGAAACCTCTGTAACTTGATCTAATAATTTCCTTCTAACTCCTTGTCGTCTCTGGCATCTCACCCCTGCTTATCTACAAATTAATCATGTCAGCTTTCAAATGAGGGTTTATTTTGGTCATTTCTCAGTTAACAAGAAGAAGGCTTCCAGAAGACCTGATAGTAGCCTTCCAGGATCTGAAGGGGGCCTACAGGAAGGCTGGGGAGGGACTGTTTACAAAGTCTTGCAATGCCAGGACAAGGGGCAATGGGTTTAAACTGGCAGAGGGGAGATTGAAACTGGATGTCAGGAGGAAGTTGTCTGCAGTGAGGGTGGTGAGACACTGGCACAGGTTGCCCAGGGAGGTTGTGGCTGCTCCCTCCCTGGAGGTGTTCAAGGTCAGGTTGGAGGAGGCCTTGAGTGACCTGTTCTAGTGGGAGGTGTCCCTGCCTATGGCAGGGGGTTGGAACTAGGCTGGTGTGGAAATTTGTACCTTAATAGGAAGGTGAAAATGCTGGAAAGGGCAGTGTTTCAAAAGAACAGTTTTAGAAGCAACCGCTCAGTATCCACACTCACATTCACTTGTGGTGTGGAAGGAAAGTAAATGGAGACAAGAAAACTCCCATTGAGTTGTATGGTGAGGTCATAGTATTTGAACATGTGAAAAGACCACAACGAGCTGCAGCATTTAATGTAAAACATTTCAATTGGCTCCAGTGTATTGATGGTGGTGAGCAATGTGATATGTCAGGTTTTGCTAACACATGCTATAAAGTTTGAATGTGCCTAAATCTGAAAAAAAAAAATAAAAAGGCTTCCTTCTTGCCTTACACTGTGTATGTCCTGATATGCCAGAGTTAGCACTCCACATTGCTAGAAATAAAATACATAGAATTACACAGAATACAATAAACTACATAGAATTTCTCTATTGAAAACTAGGGTTAGGGTTGACCTAGCCTCTAAAAAAATGACAGATCCTCTCTATTAACTCCTCCCTCTTATTAAAGGGAAGAGAAAAAGAATAAGAGAGGGAAGCTTATCAACTGCAAAAAGAAACTAAAACAGCTTTAATGAACACAGAAATTATAAACTGAAATATATAAAAGCAATATTGAACCCAACACACCTCTGATAGCAATCATGTCTCTGTGTAGGCATTGGGGAAGTCCCAGGCTGGACTCGGCATCAGGCAGGAACCAGATTCAGGAGCTGGATTCTGGAACTGAATTCAGCAACACATGGATGAGGATTGAGTGTAGAATGGACAGGGTCCTCCTCAAACACCAAGCACTGAAGAAAGCTTGCCCATCACAGATCCCTCAACTTTATACTGAATGTGATGTGTGTGGAATGGAATAGCTTCTTGCTCAGTTTAAGGTCTCCTGTCCTGTCCAATCCTCCTTGCAGTTGGGGTCTTTTACTTTCTATGCTATGAGGACAGGTTGAGAGAGTTGGGGCTCTGCAGCCGGGAGAAGAGAAGGCTTTTAGTAGCTTTTTAGTACCTGAAGGGGGCTACAGGAAGGCTGGGGAGTGACTATTGACAAGGTCTTGCAATGCCAGGACAAGGGGCAATGGGTTTAAACTGGCAGAGGGGAGATTGAAACTGAATGTTAGGAGGGAGCTTTTTGCAGTGAGGGTGGTGAGACACTGGCACAGGCTACCCAGGGAGGTTGTGGCTGCTCCCTCCTGGAGGTGTTCAAGGCCAGGTTGGAGGAGGCCTTGAGTGAGCTGTTCTAGTGGGAGGTGTCCCTGCCTATGACAGGGGGTTTGAACTGGATGATCTTTGAGGTCCCTTCCGACCTTACCATTCTATGATTCTGCACCTGCAGTGTGGTACAATGACTTTTGTCCCCATAGGAGTAGGTATTAGCAAAAGTCTTTCTGGATGCTGCTGTCAAGCGCTATCACTTCTGTAAGGAGGCACTGTCTGCCAAAATATGCTGTTACCTTCAGATAAAAACAGTCACACAGAAGAGATTTAATTGAAAAGTAAAATCAATGAACAGAATTAGCTCTGCTCTAGCTCAAATCAGGAAAAAAAAAATCCATAGTTTACTAGTACTTATTTTTTTTGGTGTCTCTCTTGCACCTCTAGCAAGTTTGAAGACTAACAGTTGAGAACAATTTATTTCCACAACTCTTATGATGGTTTGTTCCAAATGGGAATCTAATGAGCCTTATTTACAGAGGCATAAATAAACATTTTTGTCACAGATACTAATTTAATTTTTTAATAGCTATTTAAAGTGATGTAAATTTTTAATCCATTTCTATTCAGGTTACAGTGAGGTATTTCAGAATAGTATTATGATTCTAAATGAAAAATGCTAATAAGGGTATAAATATAGCTCTGATGAAAACTGAAGCATAAATATGTCTTTTAAACAAAACAAAAATATGTATTTATATTATTATTATGATTCTAAATGAAAATAATAGCATCATAGAATCAGGGTTGGAAGGGACCATAAGGATCATCCGGTTCAAATCACCTGCCATGGGCAGGAACACCCTACCCTAGATCAGGCTGCCCACAGCCTCATCCAGCCTGGCCTTAAACAGCTCTAGGGATGGGGCCTCAACCACCTCCCTGGGCAACCCATTCCAGACTCTCACCACTCTCATGCTGAATAATTTCCTTCTCACCTTCACTCTCAATCTCCCCACCTCCAGCTTTGCTCCATTCCCCTCAGCCCTGTCACTATCTGACATACTAAAAAGTCCCTCCCTGGCTTTCTTGTAGCCCCCTTCAGATCCTGGAAGGCCACAAGAAGGTCACCTCAGAGCCTCCTCTCCTACAGACTGAACAGCCCCAACTCTTTCAGTCTCTTCTCACAGCAGAGCAGCTCCAGCCCTCTGATTATCCTCATGGCCCTTGTCTGGACACCCTCCAGCATCTCCACATCCCTCTTGTCCCAGGAACTCCAGAACTGGATGCAGTACTCCAGGTGGGATCTCACCAGNGTGCAGTACTCCAGGTGGGGTCTCGGCAGAGTGGAGTAGAGGGGGAGAATCACCTCCCTTGCCCTGCTGCCCACACTTCTCCTGATGCAGCCCAGGCTCTGGCTGCTCTCTGGGCTGCAAGTGCACACTGCTGGCTCATTTGAGCTCCTTATCCACCAGCACCCCCAACACCCTCTCCTCAGGGCTGCTCTCCAGCCAGGCACTGCCCAGCCTGTATTGGTGCTTGGGATTGCCTCGACCCAGCTGCAGGACCTTGCTCTTGGTCTTGTTGGACCTCATGATGTTGGCTTGTGCCCACCTCTGCAGCCTGTCAAGCTCCCTCTGGATGGATCCCTGCCCTCCAGCTGTCAGCCACACCACACAGCTTGGTGTGGTCAGCAAACTTTCTGAGGTTACACTCAGTACCTCTGTCCCTGTCACTGACAAAGATGCTGAACAAGTCTGGTCCCAGGACTTATCCCTGAGGGACTCCACTTGTCACTACCTTCACTTGGACATGGACCCAATGACATCCACTCTTTGGGTGCAGCCATCAAGCCAGTTCTTTATTTATCTCATGGTCCACACATCGAACCCATGTCTTACCAGCTTGGAGACCAAGATGTGGTGCAGGAGAGTGTCAAAGGCTTTGTTCAGGTCCAGGTGAATTACCTGCTAACAAAAAAAAAAAAAAAAAAAAAACAAAAAAAGGAAAAAAAAAATTCATAGGAAGTTAAATGNAAAAAGCTAATAAAGGTATAAACATAGCTCTGCTGAAAACTGAAGCATAAATATGTCTTTTAAACAAAACAAAACAAAGAAAGGTATTTATATTATTTTGATTCTAAATGGAACATGCTAATAAAGGTATAAATGTGTCTCTGCTGAAAATTGAAGCACAAATATGTCTAAACCAAAAAAAGGTATTTAAACTGTGTGGCACAGTCAACTTGCTAGAGGGCAGGGATCCATCCAGAGGGACCTGGACAGGTTGGAGAGGTGGGCCCAGGCCAACATCTTGAGATTCAGCAAGGTCAAGTGTAAGGACCTGCACCTGGGTAACCACAATCCCAAGCACAACTCCAGGCTGGGTGGTGAATGGCTG
>VWZE01014161.1:27111-54632 GCA_013396675.1 Eubucco bourcierii
TGAGGACAGGCTGAGAGAGTTGGGGCTCTGCAGCCTGAAGAAGAGAAGGCTTCTCATAGACCTGATAGTAGCCTTCCAGTATCTGAAGGGGGCCTACAGGAAGGCTGGGGAGGGATTATTTACAAGGTCTTGCAGTGACAGGACAAGGGGCAATGGGTTTGGAGCAGCAGAGGGGAGATTTAGACTGGATGTTAGGAGGAAGTTCTTTAGTGTGAGGGTGGTGAGACACTGGCACAGGTTGCCCAGGGAGGTTGTGGCTGCTCCCTCCCTGGAGGTGTTCAAGGCCAGGTTGGATGAGACCTTGAGTAACCTGTGCTAGTGGGAGGTGTCCCTGCCTATGGCAGGGGGTTGGAACTAGATGATCCTTGAGGTCCCTTCCAACCTTACCATTCTATGATTCTATGATTATTTTGATTCTAAATGAAACATGCTAATAAAGGTATAAATGTGGCTCTGCTGAAAAGTGAAGCACAAATATGTCTTTTAAACAAAAGAAAACAAACAAACAATAAAGTGGTATTAATATTGTTATGATTCTAAATGAAAAATGCTAATAAAGGTATAAATATAGCTCTGCTGAAAACTAAAGCTTAAATATGTCTTTTAAACAAAAGAAAACAAACCAAAAAAAGGAGGTATTTAGCAACCAGTAATTATCAAAGATTATCCATTAGTGTGTGGCCACAGAGTTGTATTGTCTCCTGTCTTTTCTTGTCCTACCAAAAGAAATAAATTCAAGCTTTGCCTCATAATTTCAACTCAGACCCCCCTCTGGGCATCAAAACTCAGCCAGCTTTATCAACAATAACAAAAATCTGACAGTTTGAAGCCTGCATCTGAAAACACACAGCAAGTACAGCTTTTAAAAAACCATTGACTTTCAAAACAGCTCTGTCTCTTGCATACAATCTTGATAAGGAAACTTTCCAATGAGGAATTTGCTATGTGGTTGCTTGATAGCAAGGTTGTCTTTTCTAAGGAAAATTACGGTCATCTTCAGTTTATATCAGGATGCTATCATCTGAAACAAAATACCTAAGTGAATACTGAAAGTTTATTCTTTTGGAATAGTGTTAGGCTCAAGAATATTTCTGATGTGCTCCAGATATGTCATTCAAGACTGAGTTCACTGGTGGGCTAAAAAAGTAAACATAGTTGTCTGTGGAAATTAAAAGCTACCACTGGCTGATTTAGTCTGCTGATGTAATTTCTTTTCATCATCCTGCTAAATTACCTACACTCTTTACTTTGAAGTTATCTCTGGGGAACTGAATAAATTTGCCAGCTAGTAGGCAAAGTGAAAAACAGGACGTGTTGCCAAGAAGTGACCATTTATGGTGATGCTCTAATTGATCTGGAGTCAGTCAGGCCCAGAGAAACCATGGCAAAGTTCTCAAATTGACAGTTTTCCCTGCATTTGAAAAGAATTTGCGCATGTATCAGTGTTGGCTTCCTGAAAATTCTTGGCTGCCAGTGACCTGATTTGAACAATGAAAAGCCAAATCATCGTGCCTTCATTCAGCCGCTCGTTGCTCTCTTACAGACCACAAGAAGACCAAAGTTGTCAAATGAAGAATATTTGCCTTGTGATTTACAACTTTACTGGATCCCTGTTTTCCTGTATGGAAATTTTCATAAGTGGTTTGGCAAACGCCTTTAAAATAACTGTGGTATTTGGCAGAAAAAACGCTGCAGAGCTTGGGCCTGCTGTTTCCATTTTAGTTCAACAGTGAGTCTCCTCTCGGTGATATGAACCAAGTACAGAATTCATAGGCCAAAGACATAAGTTATTAGAAACAAGTTGAATAAAAAAGGAGACATGTGGCTCAACCCACAGAAATTCATTAGACAATGGTTTTTGGAATGCGTGCTCCAAACAGTTTGTCAAAGCCAGTGTTCATTAGCATGCAGCCTAATACTGACTGCCTATATATATAAATTTACACATCAGTAGCTATAAAAGTGTTTATACTTATCACACAATACTGTTCATTAGGCATAGTGGAGCATGTGAACACACATGTTAGCAATTTATACCCACAGAACTCACTTGGTTGTTCACGTGGCAGAGGTCTGTGTGCTATTAGGAGGAATCCAAATGCACCCAGTTACTCTATCACTTTTTGAAAGGGCAGACAAAGGTCACAAGTGACAACTTCCTGAGTTTTATTTTCTTTTAATTTCAACATATGTCACCAGAAAACACTCTCAAACTTAGCACTTTTGAGTAAAAGGTTAATTTCGTTGCTCTGTCTTCATAGATTCATATGATGGGTTGGGTTGGAGGGGACATTAAAGATTATCTAGTTCCAATCCCTCTGCCATGAGCAGGGACACCTTCCAGTAGTACAGGTTACTCAAGGCCTCATCCAACCTGGCCTTGAACACCTCCAGGGAGAGGTCACCCACAACCTCCCTGGGCAACCTGTTCCAATATCTCACCACCCTTACCATAAAGAATTTCTTTCTAATATCTGGTTTAGATCTACCCTCTCAAGCTTAAGTCCATTTTCCTTCTTAGTCATTAATATTTAAAATTCCCTGCAGGAGGTGAGGCAGCATTTTGTGATTTGGAAGCAATCACATACTGCCCAGACTGGGCTGACTTTTCAAACACCCAGGTCTGACCTTGTGAGAATATATATGGACTGGTGTCTCCCCTACCAGACACTGCTGGCACAGAATGCAGACACCCATGCTAACGGGTTGTTTCAGGAAGGTGTTTGGGTGGGGGCGTGAGTAAGAAATAAGGCAGAAGAGGCAATGTGCCTAGAGGGAGCATGAGAAGACTAATAGTTGCTGGTGGCCTCTGCAACTAACAACAGGTAACATTCTTTGGAGGATGTCTCTCTTGACACAGGGTCACCCCAGAGTGTTGTGCTTAAGACAAAAAGAGGTAGTCCCATGCCTAGAGACACAGGTTTACCATAGTGAATATGCAGAACACCAGGAAAGTTCATCTGCAAAATTAATCTTACATGTGTTTACATTAAGTCTGCTGATAATCACAGAATATCAGGGACTGGAAGGGACCTTGAAATCTCATCCAGTTAAACCCCTCTGCCAAGAGCAGGATCTCCTAGACCAGATCACACAGGAACACATCCAGGTGGGTTTTGAACATCTCCAGAGAGGGAGACCCCACAACCCCCCTGGGCAGCTTGTTCCAGGGTTCTGTCACCATCACAGGGAAAAAAATTCTTCTTCATATTTAAATGAAACTTCCTATACATCAGCTTGCACCCACTGCCCCTTGTGCTGTCACTGGGCATCACCCAGCAGAGCCTGACTCCAGCCTCCTAGCACTCACCTTTACATATTTACGAACATTGCTGAGGTCACCTCTCAGGCTTCTCTTCTCCAAGCAGCACAGCCCCAGCTCCCTCAGCAGAACAAACAAGTTCTCTCCTCCTAACAGCGCAGTTCCATTCCCTTAAGCATCTTTGTGGCTCTGCGCTGGACACTCTTAAGCAGTTCTATGTCCCTCTTGAACTTAGGGGTGGCGGGGGGCAGAAGTGAACACAGTACTCCAGATAATGTCCTCACCAGGGCAGAGCAGAACAAGTACAACTGTATGGGGTGCATGGAAAGTCTCATGTTGATTTCAAAACAGTAATTTCTAATGTTTAGTAGGTAGTGAGACTTAGTGAGCTAAGTTTCTCTTTGGTTTAGTGCACTTAGTGGCTTGCTTTAGTTGTATGAAAATTCGTTCCTTGCTCCACGCTATTGAGGCAATTTGAACACACAATGGGCTGAGAGAAAACTGGGCATTTTTTTTTTAAAGAGGGAAGCAATGGAAAACAATTTACACTTGTGAGTTCAGTGTTGCTAAATGCCAAAGAGCAAATCCATTTATTCAAAGAAACAAAAGAAATCTTAAAGGTTGTCTCTGAGACAAAGGCACTGTGATATGAGCCACCAGAGCACCGCTGTGATGGTTTGGGAGTTCCCTGCCCCCACACACACATTTTGCAAAATCACTCAGACTAGACTCAGCCAGCTGGAAGTTAAGGACTGAAGCTCTATTTACAGCTCAGCACAATGTACAAGCAGAGATAGACACAACAGACAGGAATAGTTACAGAAATATACAAGTTAAAGGCAATGCAGAAACACAATCCCCCTCCCAGAAATCAGTCTCCAGGAGGGGGTCTCAACCACCTTTCCACCTTCTTCCCACCCCTCTGCCTTATCCCAGGGTCTGCTTTACACACAAGGTGAGTTTGGAGGATTTGCAAGGGGGGTTAGAAGTAGTGGTTAGTTGGGTTACACACCAGAGAAGAGAAGGCAAAAAAACCTAGAGAAACCAAGACTCTCCGAGCCTGACAGAGTGAGTGTCTTACCTATCTTTGTGTTCTTGTTCTTATATATCTCAGCAAGCCTGAGTGGAGACATCACCAGTGCTTGCTTTTCACAGCCTATAATCTAATTATTTTCATTAAAATACTCCAATTAGCCTCAAACCAGCACAACCACATTCAACAAAACTATCAGTACTGGTAAGAGGTCCTGAAACCTTTCTTACTGAGAGGCTGAAGAAAGGAATTTTGTACCATTTCCCGTTGCGCCCAGCAAAAAAAATTTGCCTGGAAGCCTTGCTTGACAGATTGGCCTCTATTCCCACTATGAGTTGTGCTAGTTGTGGAACAGGAGTACCTAATGCAAGGGCTGTAATATAATGACAGGCTAGCTTCAGTTAGTCTGAAAAATGATACAGAGATGAAAGCAGGGGCTCTGCCCCACCTTTCATGCTTTTCATATTTGCATTTGGAGCGTACACAGGCAGGACCCCAGACAGACCTGACAGACAATTAAAAGGCCACTCAATACAAGGAAGTATATCTGCATGACACATGACCTCTGCTAGCAGACAATATTGTAGGGCATAAAACAACGTCTTGCTATCAACCTGCAGTCTAAGAAGAATTATATTAAGCCCTGCCGAAAGGTTAACTTCTTTGCAGCAGGAGCTTTGTTCTGACTGTGTCTTTTCTTATCAAAACTTTAGGATTCCTTTTTCCCAAGGGAACTTAATCTTTCAGATTTGGGTCAGGAGGTATAAGTAGTAACACAAAGAAATAAACACTATAAAATTCTAGGGGGCAAGCAGGACAAATTTTAATAGAATTTAAAGGGAAATCCTGTCTTATGTGAATCCTAAGAATGAAAGTGTGGTGGATACAAATTGTCCTTTAAAAAGGCTGCTTTGAAAAGTAGTAAAATAAAAGATCTTTTTAGATTTTTACAGTTCCTAATGGAGGGAAGGAAAAAAAAAAGCCAAAAAAAACCCCAACAAACCAAAAACAGTGACAATATTGAGTATTTAAAGTGTGCTATGTTGCGTGGAGATTTAACACGGAGAAATGGATCTTAGGAATGTTCTTATTTCCACCCAACGATCTTTCTTGCCTTTTACATTCTTCTAGTGGAAATCCTGCAACATGTATCATTGTTGTTTGTGTGTGTAAAGCTCGAGATTTAAAAAAGTCATTGTTACATAAAGAGGATGTTTATTTTGGCAAAACGAGAATCTTTGAAACAGTAAAATTATTGCAGCTCATTTCCACCAGATGTTGGATATCTTCTTTATTTGAGAGCTCGGCTATGCACTGGACAGGAATATAGGCAGATGCTGCGTGTCGCTTTATTGTTGGATTACTGGCGTATTTATGCTGCAGAAAGGGCATTGAAGAATAATGTTTGCAATGGTCTGTGCCAAATGCGTTCTGAAATACTTGCAGTATCATAGAACAGATGGAAATTAAAGTAGGTTTTAAGCTCAAAGATGTTTCCTTTGATAGTGTGCTGCAAGGATGATTTTAAGCAAACTTTCAAAACAAACTTCTGATGTGTAAATACGAATACAGGGAACGCAGTAGATTGTCAAAATATTCTGGGTTTGATTTAACTGAACTGGACAAAAAGGTAGGTTCCTTGAAACATTTTTAAATCTTTTGTACCAGAGAGCTAAAAACTATCTTGTATATCTGTGTCCATTGCTTTTAATTTGAGTGAATGTTTTTTTGCTTCTTGAATGTGTTGTCCAAGCAGGAAATGGGACACTTTAATTGTTATGCTTCTGATGTTTGATGGCTTCCATAATCTCCATTTTGGATGCCACAAGGCTACATTCTATTCCTATGAGGATGAGTTGCTGCAAAACCGTGGAGGGATAATTTTCCAGAATTTCAGTTTATTTTGTTAATTTTTGATGGACTTTTTGTTGTTCTTATTGTTCATTCATTTCATGAGTTCATTAGAATCAATGAAAACAAAACAAAACAAACAAACAAAAAAAACCCCAAAACCAAACAAACAATCAAAAAACATCAGAAGAAAAGCACCCAAAGATTGGTGTTTTAGTATCCAAATATGAAAGAATAACAATAGAAAAAAAGATTTATTTTCCAAATGCTGAAAGGGGTTGAATAAATTAATGATGAATGAGAACTATTTCACATCTGCCAAAGGTCATTTGCAACATTTGCTCTCTCCCCTCTTTTCCTGAGCATCTCCATTTTCATGCTGGGTGCAGGTACACAATGCAAGTTAAACCAGGGATGCAAAAAAGGATGCAATGTGAACAAGAGCTAGGTAATGTGAGCAGCTGCTAAGGGCAGAGTAGGCCAGGAAATATAAGCAGTAGACAGGTTTGAATTTGAGATAACTGCTAAATTGTATTTCATTGCCCTAATGGCTACAGGTTTGTAACTTGCCTTCTAGTAGGAATGAGCATCCTGTCTTCTAGTGGCTTTTATGAATTGGTTCTTATGGGAATCTGCCTCTAAGGTATTTGTAAAGTCTTTGAATTCAATGCTAAAAACTGGATAAGATTGTTTACACTTCTCATAACTGATAGTTACTTCTTGTTAATCATCATTAATAGTGTGACATCTGTAGCACAAAATTATTTGGTGAGCCTTGGGGAAACTGCTTCCAGAGATCATCTTTAAAAGATATGTTAGCAGTTGAGCAGGTAGCGCCTCAGAGCACTTCTGGTATTTAATTTTAAGCATTTGGGGTGAGCTTTAGAAATTAAATTTTTTAACCTAACTGTGACCATTCATGTTTCATTCTGTGTCTTCAGTCTACCTTCATTTGAGACAGAAAAAGAGGCTGGATTTGTGCTTTGGTAACAGCAAGAAAAGGCAATAATACTATTGCTTAAAAATTTTAAATACTCCCACCTGGAGAGCTGTGTGCAGTTTGGGAGCCCCCAGCACAAGAAGGACATGGAAGTGTTGGAGCTGGTCCAGAAGAGGCCACGAAGATGCTCAGAGGGCTGTAGCAACTCTGCTGTGAGGACAGGCTGAGAGAGTTGGGGCTCTGCAGCCTGGAGAAGAGAAGGCTGCCAGGAGACCTTAGAGTAGCCTTCCAGGATCTGACGGGGGCTACAGGAAGGCTGTGGAGGGACTATTTACAAGGTCTTGCAATGCCAGGACAAGGGGCAATGGGTTTGTACTGTCAGAGGGGAGACTGAAACTGGATATTAGGAGGAAGTTGTTTCCAGTGAGGGTGGTGAGACACTGGCACAGGTTGCCCAGGGAGGTTGTGGCTGTTCCCTTCCTGAAGGTGTTCAAGGCCAGGTTGGATGAGGCCTTGAGTGACCTGTACTATGGCAGGAAGTTGGAACTAGATGATCTCTGAGGTCCCTTCCAACCTTACCATTCTATGATTCTATGATTCTATGTATCTTTCAGTCTTATCAAATCAGAGTTGAAACAAAACACTTTAATTAACCGTTTCAATATGAAATGCTGAAAACACCTATCTGTCTGCATTAACTCTCCCTTAAACACAAGCTTTTATTCTTTTATCCCTTTATTTCTGTCCTGAGTTCTTGAAGTTTCCATGACATAATTTCTGAGGACTTCTTTATTTTATGATTCTATGATTCTATGAGTCTATGAGTCTATGATTCTATGATTCTATGATTCTATGATTCTATTCTACGATTCTATGATTCTATGATTTGAAGGCTAGAAGGTGGAAGACAGGAGCAAGCCTCTATATTAACAACTAACCTGTTCTGAAATGAAATATAAATATAAAGAGAAGGCCCCTTGATGAGAAAAAGGAGGAGTGCTTGTACCATCAGCTTTATCTCTGTGAATCTGAATATCATGAAACTTACCTCTAAAGCATGATGAAAACATCATCTGGAAACTTGAAACAAATAGGATTTTATTTTTTTTTTTAAATTTAGTCTTCATAAAGGATACTTTCACCATTTTTAAAGTTACACATATTATGAGTGATCAGGATGACAAAGTGTTTCCCAGGTTTGTATTGAACACATCATTATCAGTGACACAGAAATATTCATCATGGTAGCACTTACTTAAGAGAGGTAACTCTATATAGTGAGCAAGTCTTTACTTAGAATGAGTAAAGAAGTTAGTAAAAAAGAGAATTCACAGTATTGGATGTGCTGGAAGGTGTCCAGAGAAGGGCCACATGGATGCTCAGAGGGCTGGAGCATAACTGTTCTGCTATGAGGAGAGACTTATGAAGTTGGGGTTCTTCAGTCTGGAGAGAAGGCTCTGAGGTGACCTTATTGTGGCCTTTCAGTATCTTAAGGTGGCCTACAAGAAAGCTGGGGAGGGACTTTTTAGGCTGTCAGGTAGTGATAGGACTGAGGAACAAAGTTAGAAATGGGTAGATTCAGACTGGATGTTAGGAAGAAGTTCTTCAGCATGAGACTGCAGAATGGGCTGCCCAGGGAGGTGGTGGAAGCCTCAGGCCTGGAGGTGTTTAAGGCCAGGCCGGATGAGGCTCTGACCAGCCTGATCTAGTATGAGGTGTCCCTGCCCATGGTAGGGGGGTTGGAACTAGATGATCCTTGTGGTGCCTTCCAAATCTGACTGATTCTATGATTCTATTGTTAGCTTTGCCCTGTTGAGAAATATAAGATGGTAGTTCACAGCACTGGCCCTTCCTTGGCCTAGAGTAATAAAAATATGTATCCCAAAGTAAATCTATGGGGGATCATTAGGAGAGGTGAGCAAAACTAGGGGAAACATTAAGACACTTTAAAGCTTCTGTGGGAATTTTTTATTTGGTCAAATTACTTACATACATCTGCCTGGAAGTTCCTCAGGGATTTTTGTCAACATTTCTTCCTCTTTTCCCCTTCAACTGAAATCAAGATCAATTCACAAAGCCTTCCACTGCTTGACACAAGAAACAAATGTGTTGACATGATTAGCAGTGTTTAGAACACCAGTACTCAGACTCAAGAGGTTCTATGGGCTGTAGCATTAGTCTGTCTAGCCATCAAGTCAGTCCCTTTTTCTACCTTTCTGAGACAGAGAGACTCTTAAATTGAATAATTGTCATTTCCCAGCTTTCAGTGAGACCAGAAATCACTAAAGATCTCATTTAAACTTTCTGTTCTAGTTCTCAAGCAAATTTACAGCAGAGGTCAGTCCTTTTGCAAGATTTCTGGAGGGAATTCTTCATCATAACAGATGTGGGGTTTTTTCTATTGTAGTTTAAACTCTCTTCCATCAATTTTTCTTGTCATTTCACCCATCTTATTATGACCTTCATAGGAGAAAAGAACAGTACCAACCATACCTTTTCTCTGACTATTGTGCTTCTCAGTAAATTATGTAGTTAATATTGATTATAAATCACAGTGAACACAATGAATGCCTTCCAAGTCTTGTACCTCTCTATGACAGCCATCCTCAGGATTTTATCCAGCTTGGAAATAGTACAAATTTTATGATTTTTTTTCTAGAGAAAGATTGTGAGTTCAGTGCCATTTTACTTTTACAAACACAAAGAAACCAGAAATAACCCAAACAATCTATCAGAGCACGAGATTATGAAAAGTTATTTTCTTCTCATTAAAAAGAGATCAATAAATGCACATTAACCTAATTATCCTAGCAATTTAGTGTAACATAGTAACAGGAATTGACACAGGTTGTGGCAGAGGATCATATACATGTTCAATCATTTAGTAAAGATTGAGTTACCTTAAGGAATCAAAAAAAATATTATTTTAAAATAAATAACTTTAATTTTTAAATTATTTTAAAAGTGTAATAATGATTTTAAAAGTGTATTAATGGAAAACAGATTTTAAGCATGAATGAATAAATTCTTAAGCTATTAAGTGAAAAAAGAAATTGGGGGGGAAAAATCCTGTTGCAAAACGCAGAGACACATGAGGGAGAGGAATAACAAATATGTTAAAAGAATCTGTTTTTAATGGCTTTTAGGTATAAGTTTAGATCCTATTGCAGGGAACATCTGGTGGGTCTGGAGGCTGACAGTTTGAAAAAGAATGTGACTGTGGTGAAAGCAGGCAGATTGTCAAACCTACTCTCCTGCCAAGAACCTAAATAAAAGTATTGCTTGCCATGAGGGTATTTGACATGCCCTGTTTGGCAGCCCTGGCAGACATTGCCAAGCAAGGTGTCCAGTTCCATCCAGAACCAAACAGTGATTATGAAGTACTAAATATCACTTAGATTATGTGATGGTTTGGGAGTTACCTGCCCCCCACACACAATGAAATCACCCAGACCAGACTCCACCAGCTGAAAATTAAAGAATGAAGCTTTATATTCACAGTTTAGCACAATATACAAGCAGATATTTACAATATATTGCAATTATTTACAGCTGTAGACAGTAGTGTACAAGTTAAAAGTAATACAGAAACACAATCCCCTTACCAGAAATCAGAGTCCCCAGAAGGGTCTTCCAACCACACTTCCACCTTCTTTCCACCCCTCTACCTTACCTCAGGGTCTGCCTTACACACAAGGTGTGTTTGGAGGGTGGGTAAGGGGGGTTAGAAGTAGAGTGGTTAGTTAGATTACACAGCAGAAGCCCAGGGAGAAAACTCACTGACTCCAACAGATAGAGACACTCTGTCTTTTCTATGTTTGTGTCCTTGCTTTTATACATCTCAGCAAGCCTACGAGTGAAGCAGACATCACCAGTGTTTGCTTTTCACAGCCTATAATCTAATTTCTCTCACTAAAATATTCCAATTAGCCTCAAACCAACACAGATTATAATCTAAATTTTACCTAATCAGTTGGCTGAGGTGGAGCTGAATCAAAGTGTCTGAACAAAAAAGTTTTAACATGACCATCTTCTGGAACCATATCTGTTCTAGCTTTCATTCATTTTTTAATGAGTTTGTTGGTGTAGGAACCTTATCCTTTTGCACTAAAATGAAATCAAGCTCCCTCTTACACTTCTTCTTTTGTCTTTCTGTTGACAATCCACAGCATGAAATAATGTTTATGATTTGCATTCCAGGTTTAGATTTTAACTAAGGGAACACTACACAAATGTGTATAAAATTAAAATTACAATATCTGTGGAAGAAACACAGAAGTGGTTTTGTTTTGTTTTGTTTCTTTTAAGCAAAAGACATCCTGAACGGGTTTTGGATAAGTTCCTGAGTGTCAACAATTGTCATTTTCTTTTAGAAATAAGAAAAAGAAAGTACGAAAATGGCTCAACCTCTGTTGAGGTAACCTCTGTTGAAGTTGAGCCATTGTATGGCAATGCAATACCCAGACTGTTCCTTAAGCTGCTAAAACTCCCCCTCCATCACTACTTTGGGCTGCTAGGATGGACTATTTCTTCTCTGGTCCAACAACACATTCTCATCTTAGCACCATTTCCCTTGCCAAGACATGATGCTGGATGACCTGAGCACATGAGACTTCATGTTTCATTATGAGACCAAAAGCATGAACAGCAACACAAATTATGGCTGTGACAATCAGAGAGCAACATGACTACAAAACAAAAACAATGAGCAGCCTGAGGAGTGAGGCTCTGCATATTCATTTTCATCTGAAGATCTCAAAGTACTGGCAGCAAAGGTTTAGCCCACCCCAGACAGCAGCAGTCACAGACACCTATTAGCTAACGAAGCTGCTCTTGGGGTAGGTCTTGATGATGCCTTTGAAGACTTCTCCATGTGGACTTCAGTCCATATCTAAAGTATATTCACACTCTCTGGAAGTCTGGTGTATTAATCTCAGTTTAAAAGGAAAAAATATTTTAAATTCATTTTGATATTTGTAATAGGTTTAAATTTTAAAGAGTTGACTTTAAAATGGTGGTTGACTGAGTCAGCAATGCTGCGTGTGAAGAGGAATAGGTTGGCAGGCCTGATGGGATCAGAGTTGGGGGCAGAAAGGCAGAAGTGCATCCTCAAAAATTCACAGGTAAGACATATGGCTCAGTCATCTGAGTGAAACATGAGTATCTGTATTGGACACAGCTGACAGGCATGATGGTGGTGGTGGTGCTACCCTGCTAGGTAGCAGAGATGAAGAAGATGCCACTCACAGCTGGCTCCATGGGATTCAGCGGTGGATGGAGGCAGTCTACTAGATGCAGAAAAACTTTAACCTGTCTGAAGATCTCATAGTGCCTTTTCTCAGAAATATTGAGTGAGAGTAGTAGCTGTAAGGCACAGGAGATTCAGTAGGAGATAGCCAGAGAGACCAAGACTCTCTCCAATATTATCTATGTTTGCGTCCTTGTTCTTACACACCTCAGCAAGCCTATGAGTGAAGCAGACATCACCATCGTTTGCTTTTCACAGCCTATCATCTATTTTTTTTTCCGTTAAAATATTCCAATTAGCTTCAAACCAGCACAAAAGTCTTTCTAGCCAACCTCAACAATACTATAGTGGCCCTTCTCTAAAGAGAGGCACTTGAAAGATATCACAAGTGTCAAAGATGTGCGAGAAGTTACAGATTCGCTTCATGACATACATTTTCAGTTAACAAATCTACTTTTCTCATGTTGCTAATTTTACACTTTCATTTTTCTTGCTTCAGCAAACCAAGAGGAAACTTTCTCAGTGAATGGTTTTAATCAGACTTTTGAATTTGAATCAAGATGTACAGTGTCACTACCTGACAGCCTAAAAAGTTCCTCCCCAGCTTTCTTGTAGACCCCCTTCAGATACTGGAAGGCCACCAGAAGGTCACCTGGGAGCATTCTCTTCTCCAGATTGAACAGCCCCAATTCTTTCAGTCTCTCCTCATAGCAGAGCAGCTCCAGCCCTCTGAGCATCCTTGTGGCCCTTCTTTGGACATGCTCCAGCATGTCCACATCCCTCTTGTAACAGTGGCTCTAGAACTGGATGTAGTACTCCAGGTGGGGTCTCAGCAGAGCAGAGTAGAGGGGGAGAATCACCTCCTTCAACCTGTTCAAAGTATTTATTTTTGCCAGCAGATAATATTTGTGACTTTGTTTTGAGTGTCTACATCCTTTAGGCTCCCTTATGTTTCTAGAAGCCAGTCAGATCCCAGAAGTTATTTCCTGAGAAAATCTTTTAAATGAGTAGGAAAAACCCCCAAACACAACTTAGTAACCTGTATTTAAACCAGGCCACTCTATCTGTGGTGATGATATTGCAGTGTAACTGTGTTGTCATAAACACTAACGGAGAAAAAAGAGCTGGATTAGAGATTGTTAAGTAATCATTAGAAACCAAGTAAATGAAGTTTGCCAAACCAAAGAGGCCCTAACCTACAGGGAGAGCTAATAGCTTTATTTCAAAGACAAAGTCACAGCTTAGTGTAGGGCCTCTGCAACCCATCTAGTTCTTGTTGAAATAACCTACTTATAAAATGCCGGGATTGTTTTGTTTCTCTTTTCAGTTTTGTTTCACTAATATTTTATTTTAGTTAAAATTTTGCTTGGCTGACGTGACAATGTGTGTGTGTTTAATTTCTCCAGCACTGTAGATATAAACTTTCTCCCAGCTAATATCACAAAATGTAACAAGGAGTTAAGTTGGAGTCACAAAGTCTGCAGTTCGTAACTTGACATCCTGTCTTTGCAGAGTCCACTCTGCAGCTGACACAAAGCTCTATTTAATGTGCTGCCAATCACTTCTAGTCAAGTACAGTACCGTAAATCCTTGAGTACTCTTTCAAAATGATTTTGTTTATATCTTTTTCCGTTTAATCTGGCTCTCTCTCATCACACAGTAAAGTGTAAATCCAAACAAAATTGCCAGTATTGGCTCGAGGAAAAAGTTATCCTTTAAACTGCTTTCATCATCTCTCATAAACTTCTGGGCAGAAACCAGTTTGCTAAGGTGTAAGAGAGAGTCTGTGAAGTCTCTGCGTAGGCTTCCAATAATCAGAGATATACTGTATGTAATGATAGTGCAGATCTGAAGGACTGAGCTTCACAAATAATTACAGAAGACTGGCTACAGCTAATAACAAGCTCACCCAGCCCAACCCAGCACCCAGCCCTAGCCAATCAACCAGACCATGGTACTAAGTGCCCCAGCCAGGCTTTGCTTCAACACCTTCAGGGATGGGGAATCCACCACCTCCCTGGGCAGCCCATTCCAATGCCAATCACTCTCTCTGGCAACAACTTCATCCTAACATCCTCCTAGACCTCCTCTGGCACAACTTGAGACTGTGTCCCCTTGTTCTGTTGCTGGTTGCCTGGCAGAAGAGACCAACCCCACCTGGCTACAACCTCCCTTCAGGTAGTTGCAGAGAGCAATGAGGTCTGCCCTGAGCCTCCTCTTCTGCAGGCTGCACACCCCCAGCTCCCTCAGCCTCTCCTCACAGGGTTGTGCTCCAGGCCCCTCACCAGCTTCACTACCCTTCTCTGGACACCTTCCAGCACCTCAACATATCTCTCGAATGGAGGTGCCCAGAACTGGACACAGCACTCAAGGTGTGGCCTGAACAGTGCTGAGTCCAGGAGCAGAATAACCTCCCTTGTCCTGCTGGCCACACTGTTCCTGAGCCAGGCCAGGATGCCATTGGTACTGCTGCCCACTTGGGCACACTGCTGGCTCATCTTCAGTTACTCTCTACCAGCACCCCAAGGTCCCTCTCTGCCTGGCTGCTCTCCAGCCGCTCTATCCCCAAATTTGATGAGTATATTTTTGTCCAAGAGGCAAAGAGCAGTAAGATTCCTCAGCAAATGGTAATATTGGTGCTGAAGTGATACACTCTTGATTGGCAGTGAAAATGTCAGCAAAAGTTTCATATATAGATGCTTTCATGGCACACAGCTAAATGAAGCTTATCTATAGTGATTAGCCAAAACTGGATGAATAAAAGCAAGATGAAAAATGATACATTAGATATGAGTAGTATAAAAATTGCTAAGGGACCATCCTGTTATAGAGCACTCCTTCAGTGATGTGATTGAATGTGATTGTAGTGCTTCCAATGAGTTGTATGGCTGGGGTGGGGTAGAGGTGTGGAGGAGTAATGTATTGTTTATTGATCAGATGAAAACAGATGAATTATCTTTACATCTATCCTCAATCCTGTTACACTTTAGGTTTAGGATGGTAGTCTTGAAATGTTGACATTCACAGCTGGAACTCCATTTAATTACAGAGTGTTCCCACTAAATAATAATACAATCATGAAAATATTTGAGGACTTTCACCAGCTATTATAAGAATAGTTAAAATTAGCATGGTAAGTACAAATAAAATAAATAAATAAATAAAAAAGTCAAATGGAAAATTGTCTTAGGCCTGAAATGCTATTTACTTTCCTAGGTCTGAAGTGCTATTTGTTGCCCTAGGTGTGAACTGCTATTTGTTTCCCTAGTTTTGCCCAGACAAAAGTTAATGTGGAAAGGTTTTGATGTAAGAAAATTTTCAGTGCAGTTTTGCTACACAGCTAAGCTAAATAGAGAATCCACTACGGTGTCTTGCTAAATGTGTTTGTAATATCTGATTTTTGGTGTTAGGTTACTGCGTTGTATCATTTTAAAGATACATCAGAGTGCTACTGGCTTCCTAGCCATGACTCCATATCAGTCAATGTTGCAATAACATTTACTGTTGATGCTGTAAATGTTAGCACACCTCCACCAGCTCCCTTCGAAGTCAACTATGCTTGCCTGATTTACAGATCATAACACAAATCTATCTGATAATACAGGGACAGAGATTAGGACTTTTATTGATCTTTATATATAAGATGGATCTAGACATAACTCCTGTATAATCTCATTTTTTATTTAGAAAGAAATGAAGGGTAAAATCTCTAAGATAGGATGCAATTAATTGATCACATCTCCTTTTAATACAACCTCATGGTCTTTTCAAGACACTAATCAGGAAAAGTGATTTGTTTTTCATGTGGTTTATGCATAATTTGAACTCAGAAATTTTCATAACTACTGGAAAGGGCAAAAGGCTTGGTTCAAAACCTTATGTGGAACAGGTTTATTTTCTGCTGGGATTCATATACTGCATGAATATTACCCTTACATTTTTATACCTGCTGTCAAAGCTGAACGATCATTTTCTGGTCTTCATTATAGAATCATAGACTCATAGAATGGTAAGGTTGGAAGAGACCTCAAGGATCATCCAGTTCCAATCCCCTGCCATAGGCAGGGACACCTCCCATTAGTACAGGTTACTCAAGGCCTCCTCCAACCTGGCCTTGAACACCTCCAGGGAGGGAGCAGCCACAATCTCCTTGGGCAACCTGTGCCAGTGTCTCACCACCCTCACTGCAAACAACTTCCTCCTAACATCCACCTCCAGGGAAGGAGCAGCCACAACCTCCCTGGGCAACCTGTACCAGTGCCTCACCACCCTCACACTAAAGAACTTCCTCCTAACATCCAGTCTAAATCTTCCCCCTGCCACTTCAAACCCATTGTCCCTTGCCCTGTCATTACAAGACCTTGTCAATAGTCCCTCCCCAGCCTTCCTGTAGAGCCCCTTCAGATCCTGGAAGGCTACTCTAAGGTCTCCTGGAAGCCTTCTCTTCTCTAGGTTGCAGAGCCCAAACTCTCTCAGCCTGTCCTCACAGCAGAGCTGCTGCAGCCCTCTGAGCATCCTCGTGGCCTTCCTCTAGACCCACTCCAGCACTTCCATGTCCTTCCTGTACTGAGGGCTCCAGAACTGCACACAGGACTCCAGATGGGGTCTGGTGAGAGCAGATCAAAGGGGCAGAATCCCCTGCCTTGCCCTGCTGCCCACACTGCTCTTGCTGCAGCCCAGAACACAGTTGCTGTCTGGGCTGCACTCACGCTGCAGGCTCATGTTGAGCTTTTCATGACCCCAGTCTCCAAGGTCCTTTTCCTCAGGGTTGCTCTCAGCCATTCACCACCCAGCCTGGAGTTGTGCTTGGCATTGTGGCTACTAACTGAATGATAACTGTGCTTGGGATTGTGCCTACCCATTATGTAACTCCTAAGGATGTTCACAAGAGGTGGTCAACATAGCTTATAGAAGGTAAGAGATCAAAAAAGTCAAAAAAAGATTCATAATCTGTAATGAAAGACACTGCAGTGGTCCATTCAAATACCATTGTCATTAACATTTCCCCACTAATTTAGAAATGTTATAAGAAGAAATTGTAGCTGGGATGCTGAGTTTTGTTGTTATTTGTTTTGTTTCTGATACAGATTCTACCTATGTGTTACCAAATTGTAGCTAGGATGCTAAGGGCTTTGTTGTTATTTGTTTTGTTTCTGATACAAATTCTACCTGTGTGTTACCAAATTGTAGCTGGGATGCTGAAGTTTTTGTTGTTATTTGTTTTGTTTCTGATACAGGTTCTACCTGTGTGCTACCAAATTGTAGCTGGGATGCTGAGTTTTGTTGTTATTTGTTTTGTTTCTGATACAAATTCTACCTATGTGTTACCAAATTGTAGCTAGGATGCTAAGGGTTTTGTTGTTATTTGTTTTGTTTCTGATACAAATTCTACCTGTGTGTTACCAAATTGTAGCTGGGATGCTGAAGTTTTTGTTGTTATTTGTTTTGTTTCTGATACAGGTTCTACCTGTGTGCTACCAAATTGTAGCTGGGATGCTAAGGGTTTTGTTGTTATTTGTTTTGTTTCTGATACAGGTTCTACCTGTGTGCTACCAAATTGTAGCTGGGATACTGAGGGTTTTTTTGTTATTGGTTTTATTTCTGATACAGGTTCTACCTGTGTGCTACCAAATTGTAGCTGGGATGCTGAGTTTTGTTGTTATTTGTTTTGTTTCTGATACAGATTCTACCTATGTGTTACCAAATTGTAGCTAGGATGCTAAGGGCTTTTTTGTTATTGGTTTTGTTTCTGGTACAGACTCTACCTATGTGTTACCACAGGTTCTATGATGATCTGGAGATGAAAGTTTATCTGTTCTGTGAGGTGGTAATTCCAGAGTGCCACATTGCTGTTAATTTGGTTTACAGAAGAGAAAATGCATGAGTGTATTTCAAGTATATCAAACTTCATAAACTGCAAGAAAATTAATTCAGGAAGGACAAAGACTCATTTCTTATCATCATTCTTTTTTGTCTGGATTGAAATTCTACTCATCCATTAATTCCGGTCTACAGTTAAGAGTTACAGAGCATTTCTGCCAACAAATAATTTTGATTCCAACACCAATAGGTTTGGACAGCAAGAGCAGCTGGTTCTGAACACTTTACAACTAAAATAGTTGGTTTCAGAAGTAGACTGTTCTGGTCAGATTTAGAGGTCATCTGTCTAATTGTTTTGCATGTGACAAAGAAACATCAACCAGTTTCCAGTCAGATGACCTGTACTAGTGGGATGACCTGTACTGACCTTGAGTGAGCTGTGCTAGTGGGATGACCTGTACTGGCCTTGAGTGAGCTGTACCAATGGGATGACCTGTACTGGCCTGGAGTGAGCTGTACCAATGGGATGACCTGTACTGGCCTGGAGTGAGCTGTACCAATGGGATGACCTGTACTGGCCTGGAGTGAGCTGTACTGGTCTTGAGTGAGCTGTACCAATGGGATGACCTGTACTGGCCTGGAGTGAGCTGTACTGGTCTTGAGTGAGCTGTACTAGTGGGATGACCTGTACTGGTCTGGAGTGAGCTGTACTAGTGGGANGAGTGAGCTGTACTAGTGGGAAGTGTCTCTGCCTATGGCACGGGGTTGGAACTAGATGATCTTTGAGGTTCCTTCCAACTTTACCATTCTATGATATGACTATATGTTTGAGGAATTTGTGGGCATGGCACCTGGGAACATGGTCCAATGGCCTTGGCAAGGGGGAGGTGAAGGTTGGATGATCTGAAAGGTCTCTTCCAACCAATCCAGTTCTGTGATTCTCCACTAGCATGCAAATTTTCCCAAAAGAGGATCAGAATCCAGTGACATACAAATCCTTCTGTGTATCCTATAGAATCATAGAATCATAGAATGGTAAGGTTGGAAGGAACCTCAAGGATCATCTAGTTCCAACCACCTACCATAGGCAGGGACACCTCCCACTAGTACAGGTTACTCAAGGCCTGATCCTATAGGGATCCTAGCAGTGGCAATGATTCTATTAGCTCTTCCTTACCTCTTCTCTCCCTTTCCTTTGCTCCAACGATTCTGTTAGCTCTTCCTCACCTCTTCTCTCCTTTCCCTTTGCCCCAAATTTGATGTCAGCTGTTCAGTACATGTTGTGCATAAAACAGTGTGCAATTACAATATGATAAAAAAAAAGAGAAGTATATATGAAGACATATATCATTTAAATTGAATAACATTTTAAGCTCCTTCAAATACAGGGAAACATGCTAGAATCAAATATATATTTTATAAAATGTATTTATTCTTTCATAAGCCATCAGTGGATCAGTTTTATGCACTTCAGAAACATATAGTAGGAAAAGGACCTCAAAAAAGAGCGCAGTTTTAGCAATTTAAAATAAAAAGACTTTGCTTGTCCAGCTCTTCATGTGAACCTAAATTAGCATTCTGTGTTCATCTTGAGCTTGGATAGATTTGAAGCCTTTCATGTCTAAAACCGCATGATCAAGGGCAAAATCTTTTGCTAGCACTGGAATCTGGAGGGGGAAACAAGACACATGGCTTTATCACTGTGTGTTTTACTGCAGAGACCATGAAAAAAAAAACCCATCTCCATTGTGTTTTATTTAATTAAAGCACACTGCCCCCTTTTGAATTGTTTTTTAACAAAAAGTAAATCTTGCCTCAATTAGAGGTACCTATGGTATATATTCTCTCGCCCCAACGCTGGCCTTAACTGTGCTTTTAACAGCTTACAACTGACACATCCTATATAAAATAGTTTGATAGTCTCATCATTAATTCAACTGCAGAAACCTTGCCTGGGTAAGAAACGTGTCTGAATATCATCCCTCATGAAATATCATCTTGTGATTAGCTTCAATTTTCACTAGCAGGTGACATATATGTGAATGGTAGCGCGGCACAATTGCATCTCTTCTTAGTTTCATCCAGGGCTTCCCATGTTTAGAATTATTCACTGACATTTGAAGATTATCACTGAATATAAGATAGTTTTCTCTGTTATGAAATACATTTATTCCAGTTGATCATCTACTAAAAATTGAACGGATTTGGCTTGATGTTAAACACAATGAGCAGTTTAGCATGAAGAAGAGGAGGCTCAGGGGACACCTTCTTGCTGTCTACAACTACCTGAAGGGTGGTTGTAGTCAGGAGGAGGTTGCTTTCTTCTCTCAGGCAAGCAGCACCAGAACAAGAGGACACAGTCTCAAACTGTGCCAGGGGAAGTTTAGGCTGGAGGTGAGGAGAAAGTTCTTGCCTGAGAGAGTCACTGACTGCTGGAATGGGCTACCCAGGGAGGTGGTGGAGTCAGCATCCCTGGAGGTGTTCAAGGCGGGTTTGGACGTGGCACTTGGTGCCATGGTCTGGTCTTGAGGTCTGTGGTAATGGCTTGGACCTGATGATCTTTGAGGTCTCTTCCAACCTTGGTGATACTGTGATACTGTGATACATTTTATCACGAGTGCTTTTAAATTTGAACTTATAAATCGCTGTGCCTCTGTCTAATTCAGCTGAAACTAAAAATGAAACAGCAGAAAGAAAGATAAATGCAGTGGAGGACTGTGGAGAGCAAAAACAATATGGAAAGGACAAAAATGACAGTGAAGGGAAGAGAGTGCAAACTCACTGTTTATATTACATAAATTACAGAAAGCAGTTTCTAAAGTCTGTGTGTGACTAGGTCTCTGCACATGGACACCTTAAAGAAATTAAGTTCTTTTATCTTAATGTGTACCAGTAAAACAATTATCTTTACGTAAAAACAAAACTAACCAAGACTAATGACAAAAAAGCAATGGGAAATATTCACAAATAAAGAACAAACATGCATTAGGCAACTCAGATTTATATCAACAGTGAATATAGTGCAGCAACCTGACACAGTTACAAAACCTTCTTCAGAAGTTTCATGAGATAAACTCTTGGCAATATTTTACTGTAGAGAAATTATTTTTAGCAAGCATAGCAAAAATGTAGCAATACTTAGTTGTGATTTTCTTTCTGCTAGCACATGTCCAGCACTGAAGAAAATGCATGAAGAATTTCAAGGAGCATTTGAAATATTGAAAATACTTTCTTTATTAATTTATTTGGAACTTAACATTTCATTTGTTTTTGGTTTTTTTTTTTGTTTGTTTGTTTGTTTTTTTTTACACTACTTGCCAAGTGGCTGCAGTTGAGTTAAGTAGATATATTTGCAGAAAGCTAATTGTGGTATGAATGCTTGACAGAATTGTACAAAACACATTTTGCTACCTTCTGCAGGCAGAAACTTACTCCTAACAATTTTAAGCAGAAAAAAGCTTTTCATGTCCAGTAAGAATAATTCTGAATATGCAACATTGGTCAGATTTTAAACAAGACAATTTATTTCAAAAGATAAGAATTTGAAATAATAAATGCAAATGAACTTAAAAAAAATTAAAAAAATATTTCCTATGAATTATTCATTAAGAATAGGATCCATAAAACCACTCAGAAAGTTTGCAGGGTTCTGAGTTTTGGGCACCACAATACAAGAGAGATGTGGAGGTGCTGGAGCAGGTCCAGAGGAGGGCAAGGAATCTGGGGAAGGACCTGGAGAATCAATCTTGTGAGGAGTGACTGAGTATAGTTAGTTTGAGGAAGAGGAGGCTGAGGGGAGACCTCATTGCTGTCTACAGCTACCTGCAGGGACATTGTGGAGAGGTTGCTGCTGGGCTCTGCTCACAGTAGTTGGAGACAGAACAAGGGGGAATGGCCTCAAACTGAGACTGGGGAGTTTTAGATTGGACATTAGGGAAAAGTTTTTCATGGAGAGAGTGGTCAGGGACTGGAATGAGCTGCCCAGGGAGGTGGTGGAGTCACCCAGCTTGGATGTATTTAAGGGTGGTTTGGATGTGGTGCTCAGTGCTATGGTTTAAGGTGAATCTTGTAGAGTGGGATTCTAGGTTGCAGTTGGTGATCCTGAGGGGCTTTGCCAACTTGGGTGTTTCTGTGATTCTGTGAGTGCTTCAAGACAAGTCTACAGACAGTCTGACAAACTGACTGTGTCAGCATCCACAGATACCATGGCTTTTCCTCTATCACACCCTTTGACTATAGCTGTGCCTCCCTAAATTAGGCTTTGGATGAGACAGGGATTCTGTGCAACGTGCTTCAATTTGCTAAACTTCACAATACCCATGAACTTTACAGGAGCCAATTTTTTATAAGATAGCTATTTGGTAGTTATGATCAGGTCATTTTGCCTTCCGTCCTTCCTATTTTGGGAAGATATGTGTGTGGAAAGGTCACCTATGCTCCTGCATGGAGTTTCACTGAGTCCAGTGAAGATCAAGTGAAGCTCATTGTCACCACAGGTCTGATTACAGGCGCGTTGTAGATATAAATAACATTAAAACAGGATAATTTGTAGACTTGTGCTCTAGAGCTTACTGACTGGAAGATTTCCTCTCCTTTTTCCTTCAGTCACAAGAGCTGTAGAACTACCTCACATTTTGATAAAGAAAATGCTTTTAAAAGCTAACCAAACAAACTGTGTGGATCCATGTTGGGTCTTGCAAAGAAATCAGTTAGGCTAATGGTGGTATTTTGAGAGATCTGGAGGTGGATTTAGTTGCACTTTTTACCTTTACTTTGTCTCTTTTGAAATGAGTAAGAAATCCTGATTTTTCAAAGATAGGTCTGCACAGGTTAATTTCCTCACTGTTTTTTCATTACTTGTGCCTGTGCATTTTTATTATAATCACCTTTTGTAAATAAGATATTTATAGGAGAAGAAATGTTGTAAGCAGAAGGACTGTGATGTTGCAAGACCTTGCCAAGAATTTGATGGAAAATTGTTGCTCTTTGGTAAGATGTCTAAATGGAGACTAACCAGGAGGAAAAGCGTGGGTGAGCATTACTTGTTCTTTGCCACTGAGTGGAAGTAAGCCTTGAAATGTTTGCACTGTTTAATTCTATAAGGTGCTGGCTGGAAAGAGGGCAGCATAGAGACTGGAAATTGTAATATTTGAGAAACTGTGAATTCAGGTTCAAACTTCATCAGGAGGCTAACAGGATCTGTGATAGATCTCACTCCCACAAAACTGGTAGATGTCCAGGAGTACTTTAATACAAGATGGGATTCAAGTCCACCTCTCTGTCCATTCCTTCTATCCAGCTCTAAGAGATGTGTGGCCCTGGATGTGTCCCTGTGCAACCTGCACTAGATTATAGGGTCCTGCTCTGGCAGGGGGGGTTGGACTTGATGATCTCCAGAGGTGACTAACGTCCTGTGATTCTGTGATCCTGAGATCCTGTGATCTCTTTATGACATTATAAAGGTGAAGCACAGATGAATTTAGGACTGTTAATTTACAATACTTGTTTTAGTCCATTTCACATTAGCCATTGCCAGAAGAGGAGAGAGAGCAGACTGCTGTGTTTATTATCACTACGGTGTTTATTATTGCCATAGCTGGTTAAGCAGGTCACGTTTCTTACTGCACAGTTTGAGCATCTTTTCTTTCAGTCAGTCTGCCAGGATCCTAGTGATGAACAATCTTTCGATGAAAGCTGTATCAGATCAAGACTGACACTTCTGTATTTTTGTCTTTGGAGTCTTGCCCTCATTTCTCACATTCGATACATATACATGGGGTTTTGGCTCACTGCATCCATGCCCATCTGTTGCAGTGGCATTGTGCCTGGCATTCACAAGTTGGTTGGATTGTTCAGTGTGGTGTAATTGGTGGTAATTCTAGAGGAACAATCTTCCAAACTCTGAAACTCCTCCTTCTGGAATCAAAACTGAAGTATCACTAATGCATGACTCATTGCAACTGGTTGCACCCACCAGATTTAGTGTGCCAGGGGAAAACTGAAGAGAGGAGAAAAGGAGAAAACATGCTTCTTGGACACTGACAGGGAAAGAAAAGCTGCTTTACTTTGAAAAGCAGAGACAAGCATCAAGAGAATCGTGGCCAGCAGGACAAGGGAGGGGATTCTCCCCATTTACTCTGCTCTGCTCAGACCCCATTTGGTGTCCTGTATGCAGTTCTGGAGCCCCCAGCACAGGAAGGACATGGAAGATGTTGGAGGGGGTCCAGAGAAGGCCATGAAGATGCTCAGAGGGCTGCAGCAGTTCTACTCTGAGGACAGGCTGAGAGAGTTGAGGCTCTTCAGCCTGGAGAAGATAAGGCTTCCAGGAGACCTTAGAGTAGCCTTCCAAGATCTGAAGAGGGCTATAGGAAGGCTGGGGAGGGACTATTGACAAGGTCTTGCAACGACAGGACAAGGGACAATAAGTTTGAACTGGCAGAAGGGAGATTGAAAGTGGATGTTAGGAGGAAGATTTTCACAGTGAGGGTGGTGAGACACTGGCACAAGTTACCCAGGGAGGTTGTGGTTGCTCCCTCCCTGGAGGTGTTCAAGGCCAGGTTAGATGAGGCCTTGAGTGACCTGTACTAGTGGGAGGTGTCCCTGCCTATGGTAGGGGGCTGGAACTAGATGATCCTTGAGGTCCCTTCCAACCTTACCATTCTATGATTCTACAAAAAGAGATTCTGTGATCCTCATGAAGGTTCTTATTTTCCTATAACAGGAGAAGAACGTCCACACACTTCATTTGTGAATCACAGACAAGTGAACCTTAACTGTCAATTACACCTCAGGAGGGTTTTATCTTAATAAAAAATAAATAAATAAAAATAATTTTATCTAACTGGAACTACCCCTTTGAGAACCATTTTTGTCATTCAAGAACAGATCCTTCTGAGATTTACAAAATGAACTATGAAGTATTATGTTTAAAGGAAAGTCCTGGTGTATGAGGTAACCAGCCACAGTAATTAATTAGATGTGACTTTGAGAACAGAAAGTAACCCCACAGGTTGTGATACTGAGCTCTAGCAGACATGTAGAGTACAATGGGGTAGAAAAGGTCTCTTTCTCAGTCTAGAAAGACTGAAAGCATAAAGTGTTTGCAGATGATGATAAAACTCTTTGAGTCTGCAAGTTTACTCATTTCCCCTTTCTTTCATGCTTGGAATGCATTATCCTGTACAGGGTCAATGTTCAATATTTAGTCAGATTTGTTCAATAAAAGGAAGATCTTCACATCATAACTAAGTTTGTTTGTGGTTTTGTTGTTGCTATTGAACCATTCCCTCCACTTCAGAAGTGATTTTACCGTTCACCTGGTTCTTACAGTGACACTGGGACAAAGTGAACTGATTTCTCTGTTCATATCACATAGGATAGGTTATGACTGTGGAGACTTCTTTTTCCATAGGAGTGATCCTAAACTATTTCCAACTTCTAAAATATATCATTTTATTATTCTAGGAACTTCTTAAAGATAATGCTAAGTCTTTTGGGAAAAACATCCAAGTACAGGGAAATAATTGAAAATTCTTATTCAATTAATTGTAAAAGATTACCATTAGTTCCCATCCCATCTATTCTTATGAATATATATTATATGATATCATAATTCAATATGAAGAATCAATAAGGCATTTTTTAAGGTCTTTTGAAGCCATCTTAACAATTTACAGGGGGATTTTTAAAACTGTATTTAAACCAAAATAATTTATTTTTTTTATTTTGCTCCAAACTGTTACTACTATATTCAGCTTTTTAAATGCAGAACTATAAATGAGAGTACCTGGAACTCCAAAATGTTATTTTTTTATTTTACTCCAAAATGTTCCTACTACATTCAGCATTTTAAATGCAGAGCTATAAATGAGAGTACCTGGAACTCCAAAATGTTATTTTTTTATTTTACTCCAAAATGTTCCTACTACATTCAGCATTTTAAATGCAGAGCTATAAATGAGAGTACCTGGAACTCCAAAATGTTATTTTTTTATTTTACTCCAAAATGTTCCTACTACATTCAGCATTTTAAATGCAGAGCTATAAATGAGAGTACCTGGAACTCCAAAATGTTATTTTTTTATTTTACTCCAAAATGTTCCTACTACATTCAGTTTTTTAAGTGCAGAGCTGTAAATGAGAGTATGTGAGGCTCTATTGGGTGTTTTCTTACATGGGTGCATTGATGGTGCATCTCAGACTAGCCTTAGAAAACCTTGGGTTTTTGAGGCCATGAAGCAATTTGCTTCCCTTTGGTTTTTAATCTCAAAAGGATGAAATTTATCTGTAATGAAAATGATCACTTTCCCATTTCTAGGATGCATTAAGCTGTTGCAACACCTCACGGTGGCCACGTATCTTATTTTTCCTCGCTGCTCTTAAAAAGTCAATTCATTTGGGCCACTATAAGCCTTTATTATATTTGCTGCCTCATCTATCCTTCAGTTGCTAAAACCACAGGTGGTAATCCACAGTGTTTGTGTCCCATTTCTGTGTACAATATGTGTGTAACTGCAGTGGTGCAGGGAACAGTCAATGGACATTAACTATGTTAAACAAGAAGCATTGTACCCTCAAGCACGAACCACAAATTCCCACAGAATTTCTTTAAATCAAGTGCTGAGTGGATTTTTTTTTTTTCTTCCTGGCTATTTTGTTATCTCTGTTGTTAGACCCTTGGTTTTTCTTTTTCTTTTTCTTTTTCTTTTTTTTTTTTTTTTGGTGGTTCTGAACAGATATTGTGATAGACACCATGGTAAACAGCTCTCTTATTGTATTTTGTACTAGGATATTGAACATTTTCCTGAGCAAAGTGCAATGTGATGCCAAGTATTTCCATCCCCTGCAGCTTCTTACAAAGAGAACCAGTCCACAGCTTGCTAATAGAGATGGAGGAGCTCTTCCTTGTAAGCTTTCAAAATAATCCATTTTAAAAGACTGTTTCAGCATAATAAATGCTTGGTGACTTGAAATCCCAGTGGGTTTTGAAGAAACAAATCCTGTACTGTATATGCCGAATCTGTACAATTTGAGCTTTACACTTGAAGGACTTTAGAGGAGTCCTTGGACTGATAATGACAAGTCTTTTCAGGTACAAAAGAACTGATTCATAGTTACAAATAAAAAACTAGAATTTGCTTCCAGTTAACATTTCTTTGGGCATAGTTTGCTTCCTACTTTTGTTAAACCTGGATATGTCAAACACATTCCTTCCATCGATACTGATGCACAATGTGCATAGGAGGGAAAAGAAATATGAATTAAAGAAACACGATGATTTTTATCAAGCTTATTTAAGTATTGAAATTGTGGTTGAAGTTTAATAGCTCTGTGTGAGGCTCTGATTTTTTTTTTTTTTTTTCTCCCC
>VWZE01014164.1:0-72326 GCA_013396675.1 Eubucco bourcierii
CTGAAGTCTGCTTTCCTGAAGTCCAGAGCTGTGATATTTCTGTATATAGCTGTATATATAGCTGTATATATATTGTAATATATTGTAAATATCTGCTTGTATGTTGTGCTAAGCTGTAAATATAGCTTCATTCCTTAACTTCCAGCTGGCTGAGTCTAGTGTGGGTGATTTTCATAGAGTGGGGAGGCAGGTAACTCCCAAACCATCACACCCTGTCTTGTGGAAGCCGCGTCTTGAGACATTTCTGAGTTTGGCAGGTTTTCCATCCACAGCGGATTTCTGCTGCATGGATCCAGACAATTTGATATTGGTTGCAGTGTCAGAAGGCAATTGAGCCATAGAGAAATCCAGCAAGGAATCATCGCTGAATACCTATATCACCTTTGAGAGTAAAGCCTGCTGGCCCCTTAATTCTCTGCTCAGCCTGATTGATAGTGGGGTGAAGCTGTGTTTATAGCTTAGCCTTTTCTATTTCCTGACTTCCTAATTCTCTAAATTTGTGCATAACATCCTGTTGAAGAATTCCCAATCCAATTAGAACCTGTAAATAAATCCGAACTAGTCTGGTAAGTAGTTTGGGGGCGGGGCTTTCAGGAAAGTAAAATAATTCTGTTTTTATAATTCTTGACTCTGCCACATTAACTGCCGGCCTCCACGACATAAAAAGAGTCCAGTTTCTGAGTCTATAGCTCATTCACTATCATGGCATAAATTTTATAGGTCCCAGATGCTTTGTTTCATCTCGATAAAAGGTTTACAGCAAAAGATAGCAGCAAGAGAACCTTTCCAGTCAACATGTATTAGCATGCAAACAAGCTCAAGCAGTATGTCTGCTTTAACTATTGAGTGATCCTCCTGAGCAGTAGCAAATTGGCCCCACACATTTTCTTTGGTCTTGCACATCATTTCCCAAACTCCCGTAAAACTCTGTCTTCCTCGACTTGTGTTGAAAAGCTCACTAAGTTTCTTTTTGCTTTTCTGGGTTCAAGTGCTGCCTCCGTGGTGCATTCTAGTGGGAGTTGCTGCATGCAGGCATTTTTCTCCCTATCTCTAGATGTTTTGTTAATGAAACAAACTGCTTTCAGAAGTCCCCCCAGAACACCAAACCATCATGTCTAATTCGAATGGCAAAGATTGAGTTAATTTTTAGCATGATGTTTGTGGTGGGTATATAATAGTCTAAAAGGCACTTCTATGTGTTAATATTTCATTATATCAAATTCTTACACATAAACACAAGACATTAAGCAATAAAAGTACTTTTCCCAGTGTATTGGTTCTAGTTTAATCTTTTCAGAGACTCAAAATATAACTAACAGAATCAGTACAATAATAAAAATAATAATAAGCCTTTCCCTCTCCCCCCTCTTTTGGAAAGAATGGAATTAGATGTAGAGTGAAAGAGGTAAAAAAAACCAAAAAACCAAAAAAAAACCCAAAACCAAACCACCCAAAGAATAGTCTTGCTTTGATTTGGAAGTTAAAGAAAACTTTAACAATAAATAAAAAAGGTATTTAAACCAGGGGAGTTACAAAAGGTATAGGGAAGGGAAACAAGGTACAAAAATATGTATATACAACCAGATTGATGGTAGCGGATGGAGGTAGATTCAGGAAGGGGTTGTCCACCACGTGGTAGGGTGGCCATGTGGTGAAAACAGGAACACCAGGAACAAAAGTGGTACTATCAGGTAGGCAGGTAAAGAAAAGAAAGAGGAAATTCCTCTACTTATATAAAGGGTCCAGACAGGAAGTGGGAGTGGGCTAAACACTACACCTGGGGTCAAGTGGGCTCCCAGGAAGGAGTCAAGAGGACTTGAGATCAAGTTCAGATCACTCCTCCCCCAGGAGGGTTAACCTTTACACCCAGCTAATATGAGTAACAGCCCTTTGTGTGGTCACATAATTCATAATATTTTCATTAAACAACATTCAGGTTTCTGTGTATCCATTGGAATATCTACATTTCACCTCCCACACTAGAATTTGTTCATGAATCTAGGCATGAATGTTTCATTTTTCCTTCATCTTCGCTTTCAAAATATTATTGTATCATAGAATCATAGAATGGTAAGGTTGGAAGTGACCTCAAAGACCATCTAGTTCCAACCCCCTGCCACAGGCAGGGACACCTCCCACTAGTATGGGTATTCTCATTTGTGCTGTACATGGAGGGTTTAAAAGAAAAGCAAACCCTCTTTTTCTCCAAACTCAAAGTCACTAATAATTTCCTTAGTAAAAATGAAAAAGGATAAAAAAAGACAACAAACCAAACTGGTACTATTTTGTAACAGTGAACAATAAACACCCAAAACACTATGAAAAGCAAGCCCATCTCAGCAGCATCTTGTATGAAGCTTATATTCCTACCTGTGACCATTTGATCTAGATTTCTAGCTCAGACATAAAAAAAAAAAAAAAAGGAACACAGAAACTTAGAAGTAGTAGAGTACTGGAGTCTCTGAGAGGANAGAAACTTAGAAGTGGAAGCTCTGAGTGGAGAGATGAACATTACAGGGGTAGGCCGTATAATGGTAACAACGGATCAATTAATATAATTTCATTGGAGCATCAAGAGCTTTATATCTGGCAGCACAGCTTGTACCTTCCCCTTGCTGCTTCTGCTGCACCCACTGCTATCTTTTGGTTGCTGCTGCTGCATTTGCTGCTTTGCCACCATTTGAGCTCTTCCACATCTTCCTTAAGGTTATTATATTTCTATAGTAGTTTATTCTCCTTATACTGTTCTATTTAGTTTAAACTATAAGAAATATGATTTCCTGACTTTCCAAAAGTCTGTGTTGTAGTAAGTTTACTCTACCAGGGGAGTGATCCACCCTAACCTGGGACAAGCTGAAAATGAATGAAAATGCCATCACATCACTGTAGCAATATTAAACATTAGGCAGTTTTTAATGTTAGAATGATGTTTCAGTTTTCTCTAGTTGCGATAGTCCATAAGTGCATTATGGTCATGGGTTTAGCTTAGTAACCAGGTCACAAGCATCTGTGAACACACGTTAATTTTGTGCAAAACACTGCATTTGGAGGTCAGGCTAATTCATGTGTTCATATACATGAATAATGAGCTATTTGGAACTGTCCATCCATGAGTTCATACGTCGTAAGAGTAATCACAAAATATAGACAGGCATCTGTGTGGTACCTAATATCTGAGGGTTACGTTTTACTTCTCACCATCAGTTCACAAACCAACCTTTTGTTATCATATTTTGTGTCTTCAGTAACGTTGCTTCAGATTTATATTAAGGATGGAATTTGTCTCTTGTCATAAAAAGTGGATGTAAGCCTTGAAAATTAAGTTTAGTTGCATTTCTTTTAGAAAAAGTATCTGCCTCCCGGGATGAAAAAGCAAAAGCTAAGTATATTCTCTACTGAAAGACATATATTTAAATAGAAAGGTTAGCCCATCAAGTGGTCCTTAGTCCAAAGCTATTTTTTGGCAACTTAACACAAATAAACATTTAGGTTGTCAAATTAGTCTCTGCACTAAGTAATAATTAGACCTAATCTGTACAACCATGACCATTCAACAACTCAAGACATCATTTTGAGAACACATTTGGATTATATGGAATGGAATTCTTCCCTTGAAGCTAGACACATTTATAATTACAACATTATAAAATAAAAAACAAACCCTACATTTAGTTGCGGTGAAATGCTTTAAGGAGTTATACAACTGTCATGGATATATCGAAGGAAGCTATGCAAATTAACTAGCAAAACAAGTAATTAGTTCAAAAAGGCTAATAGCCTCAATAAATCGCACTGTGCTACAGACTGATGAGTTGCAATATTTTTTTTGACACATAGATCAAACAAATAATTGGTAGACTGCAAGATACAAGTGAGAAGATATGGATACAGGAGCAGAACTGTCTACATGGACTGAACAGCCTGGTAGCATGTTACCTTCAGCACTGCTAGGAGCTACAGGTTGTTTCCTTTCCACCAGATGACAAGAAACACAGGCAGTCCTGATTAAAGAAAAGTCGTGTGTGAAAACTTCCTATCCAAGTCTGAACCTATGGATTTATGTAAATGATTGCATTAATCCTGGCATAACTCTGGGTATTTCTTTCTTGATCAGAAAATGCAGATACGTTCATACCTGAAATTTGAGGCAAGAAAGTGTCATCCTGTTTAGAAGACTACATTCTTGCTTTCCTGCAGCAGCAAAGGCTTCACTTTATTTGAACTTTGTGTGACGTTCTCTCACATTTTTTGTTATTTTGCCATTTGTGTCCTGTGTAACAAAGAGTAATATTACATTTATTTTCATCCAACTCTATCTTACGAAATGAAAGTAGTTAATGGTTGTAGTATGAATAACAGTAAAGAATACATAATAGAAAGTTCTCAACAGATTTATTCTTTTAATTTTATTTTTTTTTTAAATCCAGAGATGAGCAGTTTCAGAATTTGCAGCTATTTGTTACCATCTGCATAAATAAGTTTAGTTACAACTTTTATTCTAGTTAGTGGTGAATGTTAGGATTGACTTATACAACAAACAAATAAGAAAGATCTCTTCTGATACACAAAGACCATATCTGAACTTAGTGAGTCTCCAAAGATGAACAAAATCTCCAAATTTCTAATATAACTCTGGGTTAGACTTGTGAGAATGCATTTTCAGTTCCTGTTCTGAAGAGAAGAAATTCTCTTAACTCAGCACAAGGAAAATGCATGCAAATGAATCCACATGAAGTCCAGTGCTGTTCAACAAAAAGTTCCTGCTTACAGAGCCTGAAATATGTTTGCTTTTCAAACCAAAATATAAAATTAAAACTGCTTTCTTGGCTTAATCCTCTCATTTCAGCACATCACCAAGAACTACTAGTGGTGCAAGAGAAACTATGCACTGCCCCTGTCCTCATGGTTAATTTCTTGAGTAACTGTGCAGCAGAGCACCTTCAGCATTTATATGGACAGATAACTGGTCTTTTTCTATTGTGCAGTTCAACAGTTTCTATCAAGATATAACAACATGATTTTTTTTTTTGTGACAGACTAACAATACACCAAAGGGAAAAATAAAACAACTTAAAAAGCCAAGACCAAGCTAAGAATGTAGTTTTAAAGCAACAGTCTATTATTTGATCAAAACATAGTTCACTCTACACAGTTATTGACCAACTTTTTTCATTTACAAAATAAAGAGGGAAAAGAAAAGAAGAATTAATATCCAGTGGTGGTTGGATTAACACATGAGATAGTTTGGAGATTAAGCTTTAAATCAAGAGGAAAAAAAAAGATACAGTGATAGTGAATGTGAATTGCAAAAAATAATGTTTTGCAGCAGCTCTGTGATTTGTCGTATGGTGCCATAATTTATCATAAGGTTGTCGGTACCAGACATGCACCTCAAAAGTGCGTAACAGACACATCTTACAAGTTTTATGTCAGTTACAAGTAGAACCTCAATCTACTTCTAAATAAATATATATCTGAAATACTATGAAATCGATCCCTTTAACGCATTGGACCAAGAATACTAGGCAACCAGGACAACATTACAACTCAAACTCTGCAGTGATGAAACTATACGATAAAATATTTTTTTCCAGTGTTCAAATAATCCTTTTGTATTAGTAAAGCTACCATGATTGTGATATTTAACAGTTGTATGTCACTTTAAATCTTCAAAAACTGTGTGAACATTAATTATAAATGAACATTAATAATACACTTCTGTCTAAAGTATTTAAGTATTTATTAACTCTACTTCAGAGGCGTGGAAACCAAAACAAAGAGAATCTCAAGTTTTAGGTTTCAAATGCTTATATTTAGGTACCAAAAAAATCTGTATTTTCTTTACATTATTTTCAAGGCTCTAAGCACTGAAAACAAGGCAAGACATTCAGAACTCCTGAAGTCTCACCACATTTGAAGATCAAACTGTTTATTTAGGAAGCACAGATAGTAGTCCAGGGTTATAACAGCATCCCAGAACCATATAACATAAGACAGGTATTGATTTGTGATTCATGTTACTTAATTTCAGCCCTGTAGACACTTTAGGTGCTCAGTTTAATTATCCAGGATATATCTGTAGCCAACAAGAGGTGAAATTTTTCAAAATTCAGGTTATTCTATCCTAAGAGCTTCACCTAATTTAAGGGGGGTGGATAAAAACCAGATAAACAGTTTACAGTGGCCATCTATAAGCCAAGTGAGGAAAATGTCACCCAAATATGCAAGTCATCCACAACTTGCATACTGTCATTCAAAATCAGCAAGGGCTAGCATGCTCTGAAAGACCTGTGAGACCATATTGCCAGCATTCGAAGACTCTGCAAGGGTTATGTGTGTCTCTCTCTCCTAAGCGCTTGTTTATTTCAGCTGCAGAGCTAAAATAGTTCCTCTGTGAGACACTATTTATTTTAATAGCTTATTATTACAATAAAAAGAATTATTCTGCAGAGGATGCCTTATAATTAAACTTTTTAAAGCTGTATAACACAACGCTGTGCAGAAGAGTCCCTTAAATATGCAATTCAGTGTCCATATAGAAATAGATTAAATGCTTGGACATGGATTTATCCACAACAAATGTTCTTCCAATCAGGCATATAAGTTTTATAATCTATATGTAGATTATTAAAACTACTATGAAATAGGTTGACTCTTTATGCATAATCAGTTCCCATTGAATTTAAATTACTTTCAGTAAAGCACTGATGCAGATAAAGTATTCTAAATGTACAGAATATTAAGCAAATGTTTATATTAAAAAACTGCTTTCAGGTGAAAACGTGCTCAGTGAAGCACAACCCCCATAGTGCTTTGCAGAATATTAATGCTTAGCAGATCACAAGATGACAACAAGTATTCCTAAGTAAAAGCTTGAGGTGGGATAAAAGGTAGCATTCAGATGACAAGTCTCAACAAAAGAAATGTGCAAACACATGGGGTGTGATACTATTGAGATGTAAATGAGGTTAGGAATATATGGAATCAAACCTGCTTAGAGTCAGGAGTCTCTTGTAAAACAGAGACAACAGCATGTTTAGCATGAGCAGCTTCAGCTGACTAGTATGCCCACTAGAATTTGCATAAAGACTGCCTAACTGTGAGAAGCAATATGCTAACAGGAATAATATTTTAGGGGAACTATAATGTAACTCCTACTAGAGAAGAATGTAAACTAAACTATTTGAACCAATCTCTTTCAGAGGCTATGGAATCAGAACATCAGGTTCAGGTTAGGATCTTGTCCATGCAGAGAAAAATAAAAACACAAAAAGGAGGGGTTGAATCTGTAAAGGAGATTGTCATTTGAAACAGAAGGAAAAGATGAAGAAGTGACTCTTAATTTGAAAGTAGAAATAAGTTAACACTCTCCTTAGATACCAAGCACACTTAATAGTCATACTCCTAAGAGCCAATTTTTCCTCATCCTTAAGTGGCTGGACAGAGGTAAGTAAGCAATCTAAGTCAACTCAAGCTCCTGTTTGACCTGACCAGCAAGAAGCGAACAGTTTCTATCTGTGTGATCCTACCATGATCAGCACAGAGCAGGAGAAAGACAACCAGAGGGATGGTAACTCTTTCACCAAACCAAATTACCTAGGCAGGTGGGCAGTAGTGACCTGTTGCTTCTGGGAAAAAAAACTACTTAAGTGAGTTCACTTCAAGGACTGATAATATATGCAACTAATCTTGATTAGCTGTCCAAACTCCCAGTAACCTGTACAGACAGCAATTAAAAGCATATGGTGTCACGTTTGCTTTATTGATGTGCTCCCCACTCCACTGACTATGTAAGAACCCTAGACTAAACACCTCAGTTTAGATAGTTTTCTTCCAAGATCACCTTCCAGCCATAAGAGAAGCCAAAATAAGAATCAATTTTCTGAGGCAAGTACTCCTTGAATTATATAGGCATTCTTTAGGGTTGAGTTTTACTGGATCAGAATAAGTCTAAATTACAGGGTTTTACTGTCTTGACTGTGCTGCCTGCAGGTTTAAAGATGAACAAACTCTGCTTGGAAAGAGTCAAAGCAACAGAAAATTTTATTACATTGTCAAAATCAAATATTTATTAGTAGGGACTGCTTTGGACATCTTCAGCAATGAAGCTTGGTCTACCTGGTAAATACATCCCAATAGTAACCATAACTGTTTATCTCTGATTCAGATTTTACTCATCTATTTGTATAACTTCTATTTACCTTGATGAAAATAAGCTTAAGATGTAGCCCTTCAGCTCCACCACCTAATGGAGAGGTTGCCCTCTCTTTCAGACCAAAAATGGGAACTGATGTATTATGTAAATGTTATTGCTCCAAACAAAAGATTGGTGTTGTCCTAGTAATTAACTGCCTGGTTAATTAGACCTCTTTTCCTTTGCTCAGCAACCTGCATTCATGTGCATATACAGAACTGTTACAAAAATAAAGTAAAAAGCGTTATGTTTTCTGTGTGGAATTGCTAGGAGATCAGCATTAAAAAAAAAATAAAATCAAGTCTTATTCTGGAAGGTGAAAATCGATTAAAAATGGTAATATACCTTTTCTCCAAGAAGCAGAAATCCAATAAAAATATGAATTTTGTCATGTGGAGTGATGGATTTGGAGCACTCAAGAAAGACAAATGAATCATGCTGAGCTGTTAATATCCCTGCCAGTTCTATGGTGTTCCACAAGCATGTGAAACTGTCTTTGTTTGCTTTCCTAACAAGCATCTCTTAAAAGATTCTCTGGGAACATAGGAAGCTTCTGTAGTGGCATAATTGTTTAAACAGCTTGGACACTGTTTTGTTGTTTTGTTTTTTTTCTTTTTTTAATGAGTAAGAGAGGACTGAGATCATTACTATGGAGTGTAGTACTTGACGTCAATGGGAACACTGACTGTAATACACAAAAATTATTAAGAAATAATACTCTTGTAAGAGCAGAAAGTAGTCTTTATTGGTTAATTTTTATGTCTGCTTTGAAGCTGTTGTGAATTTCCAGTTTGTTATTTTTAAATAATACCAATAATACTTGTATTTATTAGACAAGGGTAGTAAAGACTGTGAGTTACTGAACATTAGTGGAAAAAAACCAAACACTTCAAAGATGCATTATGGTATTTAGATTATGTGCCCACTAATGGTTAGAAATTAGAGCCTAGATATTTAGGACTTTACAAAGGTCTACAATACACCTTACAGTCTACCTTTATTTCAGGATACCGTACAAGCATTTTATAAATGTTTGTAAACTATAATACTATTGCCTAGTCTAATAAATCTTTGAAGAACTGAAATCTTAGGAAAATAGATTCATATACACAATGAGGTACACTTTTTTTTTTCCAACTGACACAAGCAGATATACAGTTCTGAAAAGTAAATAAAAAATATATTTCATCTTATCTGTCTCATGAAGAACTACCTCCTCTGCAATAAAACAAACTTATCTCCCACCACATAACTAAACCATTGATTAATTCAGGAGAAAGGCACAAAATATGACAAGCAAAAAGACCTTGTTCACTACCTTGACCAAAATTTCCAAATATCCTTACTTTTATTCTGTATGTTTGCTTTCATATACATAAAATAACCCAATAACCAAATCTTATTCAAAGTTATGAACAACGGCTTCTGTAAGACATTCTTGTACCTGAAGGAGGCTTACAAGAAGGCTGGAAAGGGACTGCTTACAAAGGCCTGTAGTGATAGGATGAGGCATGATGGTTTTGAATTAGAGAAGAGTAGATTTAGGTTGGATGTTAGATGCAAGTTCTTTACCATGACAGTAGTTGAACGCTGGAATACGTTGCCCAGAGAGGTAGTTGAGACCCCATCCCTGGAGATATGCATGGTCAGGATCAACAGGACTCCAGGCAACCTAATCTAATGGAGAATGTTCCTGCTCACTGCAGGGGAATTGGATAAGCTGAGCTTTCGAGATCACTTCCAACCCAAACCATTGATGAGTGTGATTACAAAGAGAGAGTGTATGCCTATATATATGTAAAGTATATATTTTCAGGAAATACTCTGAGGAGTTCCTAACGGAATCCTCACATGTAGATAGGTTACTTCATCAAAAGGCTGAAAGAGAAAATGTATTTCACACTAGTACCATGTTAATCATACAGTCAAACAATCTGAAGAGAAAACAGGAGAATTCATCATAATTTAAAAGCTATATGTAATACGCGGTTTTGTTTGTTCTGTCAGGATTTGGGGTGTTTTGTGTTTGTTTGGGTTTTACAGAAACTCCATCAAAACAGCTTGAAGTACTACTACATAGATAAGAAAATATGAGGAAAAAAAAAGAAGCTGGAACTGTTTCAGTCTGAGGAGTTATTTTAAAAGCATCAAAATATATGTCCAAGAATATGACTTTTGAAGTTAATTATTTAGAAACAGCTCAAGCTGCTGTATAGTTCCTATTAATAGTCTGTAAAAATAATGCCACTCTAAAGAATGTAGCAGATGGTAGTGAGACACTGAAAGGAAAAGCGTTTTTGTTCCATGTGCTTCTAATATTATCTGATCATTCAAGTCCTTAGGCATGCTGGTTTACTGAAAGTATTGGTAAAAAAATTAAAAAATACCTGATATCATGTAGGGACATGAATCTTAATGCCAAAATGGCACATATTTATTTCCTGTTAATGGCAGATCTATAATATGTGCTCCAGCTAAGGAGTAGCATACTCAGGAAATTACATGATGGTCTATCATAAAGTTTGTATACTGATAACGGTAAGAATGTATTTCAGAAATGTGCAGATGCCTTATTTTATAAGACTAACATCTTTTATTAATGTGTGTACAGCACCCATAGATAACTAGTAATGGATGTGAAATGATAAATTTGTTCCCTCATTCTCTTTGTTGAGCATTCTACCCTAGCGAATTTACTATTGTACTGACAGCTTCTGTCTGGATCTCCAGGGTATTTCTGGAGGTACTTTAAATTCCTAGGAAGTGGATTGGACTATGAGTTAGTGCTCTTGTGATACAGGAAAATATCCTTGGTACCCAGAGATGGTTCCCTCCCTATTGCATCTCAGACAGAAAAGGTGCAGGGGGCTGTTCTGCACTCTCACAAAATCTTAGGATAACACCCATCTTGGTTTTGACATGTAATAATTTATGACTTTAGTTTGGGAAGTTATGTTCCCACTCCCTCAGACTACTATCTCCCTTGCCAAACATCCATTGATTCTAAAAGTGCCAAAGCCATGATTTTAATCACAGAATCAGAAGACATGCAAAGCAGTATGCTTCACAAGAAATGAGCCTGCCTAAAGAGGACATCTTACTACCAGTGTTAGCAGAAGCCTAGCCATGGCAGCAGTCTCAGCTCAGACACATCTATCCTGATGAGAGCATGCTGTTACATAGTGTGAGCTGTATGCAGACATTTTTTCCAAGCAGGTCCCACTCAGCAACATGTTGTCATCGAGCCATCAGTCTGAAACCGCAGAGCTAAATCTGTAATGTGACACATTACAGCATATACTTCTCTCCAACCATGGCGAGAGGCTGAAATAAAAGGATAACTAATATTTGAATCTCTTTCCGTTGCTTTCTCATCACTCTCTTCCATTACCAAGGACTGGATACTTCCTAATTGATGCTTTCAATTCATACTAATTAATTGTAGCTGGACTTCTTTTCATCTCTTAAAATACATGATATCACAATGAGCTCAAACAGAATAGTGTAGAAGCGATCTGTATTACTGCTAAATTATCATATTCACTGGTTTTTATCGTAGCTTTACATGCCTTTCATCTGCTTTACAAACATTAAAACTCATTTAATATGCTTTTAAAAAATGAATAAGGTAATAAAAAAAGGAGCACATTAATGGTTATACATATAACTTTTATTATTTTAGTCAAGTTTATTATTTGGTATACTGTAAATCAAACTAAGTACAAATATTAGTGCTGAAGCTACATGTATAATTACTTTTTCATCTTTACTGCCTGAACATGTATTCATTGTAAAGGAGTAGGCCCAGGTTTCTGAACCATATCTAGGCATATAAATGGCACAAATAGATGTACAGTACTGTTATTTGTACATATATTGCTTCCACACAATCCTGTGACGACTTAGTTTTGATTTTCAGTAGATGAGTGTAAATAAAATGCCTGAACATTTCAGGAGCACTTTAAAGAAAATTAGTAACTGGGAACTTAGAAAATCACATTTTCTGGTTTTCTTCCTCTTCTGAAAACAAATGAATATATTCTCCCACTACAAATAATATAAGGTTGGGGTTCCTTTCTCCTCCTTTCCTTCTCTTCGATAGAGTTCTACCAAGATGGAAATGCCACTGTACATGTTACGAGTAACTCTTTTGTAAAGTCACAAAGTACAGAGGTCACCCAGATAACCATTCTAGCATGAGGGTAAGATGACTATATCCTTTTTAAATAGAACCATTATATTATTATTAAATGTCATAGTTAATGAGCTTTCACCTACTCTGAGAAATACATTTTATGTATGATGGAAAATATTACAACTCTAAAATGTGTTACATTTGCATTTATTTGATATACTGAAACTTGACTAAATAATCAATTATCCTCAAAACATTTATTTTATTTCCTTTCTCTTAAACACTAACAAAACATGTGCTAGGATAAATTATAAATGATTCATTATTGTGCTGCATGAACACTTCAAACTTATCAATAAAGGTACAGAAAATGTATCCTTTTATGCTCCAGACTAAAAAGTATACATGCAGAAATACTTAGACTGAAACAATTTTAGCAGGAGTTATGAGATTCAATGTCATTACTCTGCCTATAGAAAAGTAGAAGGATTCAATGTACATCAGAACTATGCACCATGCCAAAGAAGGACAAATATAAACTAAAATGATCTTATCTGAGAAAAGGAGGGAATGTTATACAGATTTACTAGATCTTTTAAATTCACATCACGCTGTAGGAAAGAGGTACAACTTTGTACAGACCTCTAACGTGTAAGCAGACTAGAACCTTCTCTTGCACACTGCATCTCTGAGGCATGGAAGAATATTATAGGAAACCATGAGAATTTGCTATAAAAATCACATAGAAAACAACTTGAGTTCTTCAGCAGAGTCTTATCAAGAGGAAACAGATGGAAACAGTGCTTAGAATACATAGGTGTAACACAGTGAAATTATAAATGTGTATTGTGAAAGTGTCACAGTCTGTACAAATCTATTACCATCTTTAGACAGAAAAGGGGGATTGATAAATGAACAGAAGCCCAATGAAGGATATCCTGTATCTTTAAGACCCAAGGAGTTTAGTTCATAGTTCTGATAGAGGTTCAATAGATTCCATTGCCTTCTTTCAATAGGACTTAGATGCTAATTCTCTTGAATGCCTTTGAAAAATCTCTACCAAAATTCTTTGGACCTATACCTTAGCAAGTACTTTTAACAAAGAAAAAGTTAAATTAAATCACTTCTTCCTAGTGGACTAGAGAAATTCTATTCAAACTTCTTACTCCTTCAGTTGAAAAAAAATCACATTTGAATGCTCTGATTCCTCATGCATCTTCAAGATTTATTCATGAGTCACAGATGAATGAACTATATGTTGTATTTATATGAACAAACACTTTAAAAAAATTCTAGTTTATATTAACTAGATAGATGCATGTTTGTCAGCACCTGCAAGAATATCAGTCTTGCAAGTTTAAAGTATTCAGTTACTCTCTTAAAAACATCATTCAGGCATTGTAAGACATATAACTTCAGTCTAAGCAATGACCTTTATGTATATCTTTTTACCCATTATCTCAACACTGTGAAATAGTGATACTGAAATTGTCATAATATCTGCACAGAAGCTATTTATTTTAAAATCATTTCACCCAGTAAACCAATCATAATTTTATTAACAATAGGAAGTTGATACGGCGTTCAAAGGAATGCTAACATGCTATTCACCTTAGCTTCTCTCACAAAATCTCTTAGTTCATTTCTGTTTCAGTAAAAGGACACATGATAATTTTAATTCTTTATTAAACTTTTTCAATTAAATTTCTAAAACCTTATCAGGTGTAGAGTATCTTCAGGGAACAAGACTTTCATAATAACAATGCTGTGGAAGCTTGTAATCTTTAAAATTACTCATTCATCATGATTAATTTACCCTTTATTTGTATCTGTATGTCTAAAGGGTAAATACCACTTTCAGAGTTGTTATTTCAGACAGAATTTTGTACAGAATTTTACTTTAGATGTAGGTCACATCATTTATGAGTAGCTGTCATCACTGACTCACTGCATTTTCTGTCAACATTGAGTTTCTTCCCATTTCAGAAATATCTCTTGAAAAAATATTGCTTATAGGCTGTGAAAGACTTCACACAGCTAAGCCAAGTAATATTTCTCCAATTAACAGGGGCTAAGCATTGTCATACTGTGAGTATGCCAGAAGTAACACTGAATGCCTTATGTCTCTTCTTCAGCAGACTTGTTACAGTATTTTGGACTGATTGCATACACAGCTTTTAAAAGTGCTGGAGGCAGAAACTATTTTTTGTAGGACATGGTATAAGAAGTTCTAACAAAAACCCTGCAAATAATGTTAGAACAGGCACTATGACCGTGTTTGTTTCAAAACAGAGCCTATAATTATCAACAATAATGCCATACACAAGTACTGACGTATAAAATTGTGTCTTTCAGTGGCAGGTCAAAATGCAAAACCAGTGAAAGAGGGCATACTGAAATGCTCAGATGTTTGCAGCTAGTGAGAACAGAGCCCTGCAGAGTGAGAGTGCACAAGTAGAAGGCAAGAGTTCCTACACCTATCTGTATTAGTGGGGGGTTGGATGGGTGAGTGAGAAAGTGCACAATGAAGAAAAAAGGTAAAAGCACAATTTATTCTGGCAAAGTGCTACTGCCAATATTCCATCGATATTAAATTTATTTATTTATTTATTTACCTGGACTTACATTAAAATGCCTCATATGATTGAAATTATATTTGGCAACAGCTCTTTCAGTGACAGGGAAAAGGATTATTTCCCCCGAGTCATATAGCCAGCCACTTACAGAGAGTCACAACCTGGTAACTGACAGAGTAATTTCTTATGCTTTTAGTCCATCTTGCCAGAATCCACTTGGAAAAGACCCTCAGGATCACCAAGTCCTACCAATATCTCTACCCTACAAGGTGCACCCTAAACCATAACCCCAAACACCACATCCAAATGACTTTTAAACACATCCAGGGGCAGTGACTCAACCACCTCCCTGAGCAGCCCATTCCAATGGGCTATTCCAACTCCTGGGAAAAAAATGTTTCCTAATGTCCAGTCTAAACTTACCCTGTTGAGCTTAAACACACAGCCTTTCTAGTCAGCACAGTATACAACATGGCACAGGTAGAATAAGGCAAAAATCTAATTTCTAATATGGTACTTCATTAGATTATAATCCATCACCTGGAGCAGGAGACCACTGCTGACATTTAATGTGTGTATGAGTTGCAAGATGCCATGAAGAGGAGAAAGTCAAAAACCAAGCTACACTTATTCTAGTTCTCTCTCACTCCAAATCTTCCACTGATTATCCACAAATTATTTCTCAGCAGCAGTTAACACATAAGCAAAATTGACAAAATAAGTAGTGACTACTCTTAAAAAAAAATAAAAATCTATTTTGCTTATACTACTTTTATCAGGTAGATTTATTTGCCAGTCTCTTTTCTTCCTATTGTCTTGACCATCTGCCTACAGCTCTCTCCGTTTGTTACCAGTAGTGGTATTTTACTGTCTTTCATTGCCGTAGTGTGGATGCCCTTGACTATGTATCAGTTCATTTCACAGCTCTGTTGTTTGAACTACTGCCAAAATGACTGGTTCATGTTTTTGTTACAAGCTTTGGAAAAGTTGATACCTTGGACAAAGACATTTTTTCTCTCTGCGTAGTCTCTCTTCCAGATGGATGACATTACTTTGAGCAGTCCTCTCTTTTCAGTTTTGAAATTATTTGATCTGGCAGTGACTTTTATTTTGTATTTTTAGAGTCTACAAGATGGATTTGTATCCTGTCTAAATTTGCCTTTTCATGTCAATTTGCATAACATGATGATCTTGCTTCATTAGTGAGTCAATTATAATTCAAAATGAAGTTGAAAACACTTTTTAAGTAGTCTGAAATTGCACCATTAACAGAAAGAGAAGGTATGGTATTTTTTCTTTCCACAAATCAAGCAATTGTAACTAGATTATCAGCTAATATTAGTTCCTTGCTGTGGACAGGTGATTTGAAGCGGTCCAGTGTTCTTTATGTAATCATGATTATGCATATTTTAGATACAAGAAAAAAGTTTTTAAAGGCCACAAAACTCCTCTATGTAGGACATTTTTGAGCATCTCTGTTAGATTATTACTCTTTTTAGAAATACATCAAGTGCTTAAACTCAAGAATGAAACTCAAATTTGCCTAACATCTGACAAGAACAATTTTGTCTGGGTTGATTTGAAAATACTTTAGATATTCAAATGAAAACATTGTAATTTGGAAAATGTTACTTTGAAGAATCTGTTTATAAGATTGTCGTAATAGACATAAAGAGTGCTTCCATTTCTTTGGCCACCTAAGGTCTACCAGCTTTATTTACAGAGCTTTTAGAATAAAATTATAAATTCCAAAGTAACTGATAAAAAAATTTTAAATCTACCCTTTCTTCGTATTTTAGCTTATGTAGAGAATATATTTATGACCCAGTTCACTGGGCAAGCAACTCTTGGGAAGGAGATCAAGGTCCTACATTTCATTCTGACTTTCCTACAGTGCTAGAGAAGCCAATCCACCCATCAGAGAGAGCTGCCGTGTGATTCCCAGTGAGTTTTCCAGCGGCAGTAAAACCAGTGGGTAGAATATAGGTCTCATTATCATCTGTGAGAGCTTCTCCATTGATTTTAACTGAACTAGAATTCCATCCAGGGCTGCGCAATTATAGTTTCAATATATTATTTCCTCTGAACTAGATAGTCATGACATGGTTTCTTTTTTCTCTTTCTTTTTTTTTTTTTCCCCTCCCTCTTTTAAGGGGGAAAAAAAAAAAAGTAAGAAAGAGAGAAACACTAGGAAACCAGAAAATATTTCTCCATATTCTGTAAAAATAAAATAACTCCTCAAATCTCCACTATAAATGTTTAAATCTCTAAATGTTTTATTTGAGAATACAGCTCTTTCAAAGCAAAATTATGCCAGAAAATCTACAAGGTGTATTTAAGTATTGAAGAATTCTTTATCGTAAGAAAAAGATTTGAGACTTAAATCAGTCAGCCTTGAAAAATAAAAGGATTAGAAAAGACTTCATTATGTGGAGTTAGGAAAGTGCTGTTTATACTACAGAAGAATAATGAAAACTCAGTGATCTGAATCTAGTAGATACATTTAGAAATTGCATTAGATAAGTATGAGGAAGAAGTGTAGGTTTTTTCAGGGTTTGGCTCTGATATACACTTGCAGATTGCTTAATAACTCTTTGTCTCAGTTCCTTCACATGTACAATACACTGTTGCCTTTGCCTGATTTGCCCATTAGATCTCTAAGCACTGTTAAACTGTAGATGCTCTCCCTGCCTTTGTCCATACACTTCAGTGTTGCTGAAGTGGTGAATTCTGGAGACCAAAAAATGCAAATAATGCCAATTTAGGTGTCAGGGGAAAGGGACTTCCATATAGTTGGGAAATTTACCTCAAGACTGCAGTAAAGTGAAACCAAAATACACATTTAAAAGAAGTCCCAGCATGCACTTACAATGACATTTCAAAAAATACTTGTCTAAAGCAGTCATTTCTTACCATTAGCTTCAGAGTCTGAAAGGAACTGGTACATTTCTTAAATTTCAATAGAATAGCAAGTTATAAATCAGTTAGTTATTCCAATCAATTGGGTCTTGTTTCTTTGCTTAGAGTTTTGTTTGTTTCTGGGTGGGTTTCTTTTTTTTTTCTTTTTTTTTATTTTTTTTTTTTTTTTTGTCCTAGATCAGTTTCAACAATATTCATCTCCAATGAAAACAGAAATATGTTTCATATGTTTCACCAATATGTATCATATGTAAAATATTTTTAAAACGCAGTTTCCTCTGAAATAAGAAAGAACTTTTAATTAGGGAAACATCTTTCACAGTTGGCTTCTTGAACAGATACATTAAATAATTTTATATACTGGCTAAAAGCAAATTAAATGCATTAGTTACACAAATACTCAGTTCCTGTGCAGGTAAATTAATGTCATCTAATTCATGTGGTTTTGCATTAACTCTAATTTTTGTTCTTGTTTACCACTGTGACTCATGCATAACAAGTGCTAAGGTTTGTTAGTATTTTTACTTATGTTCTATTGCAGAAGAACCTGGTTTGAACTGCTTTGTAACCACAGTGAGTTTCACAGATATTTTTTAGGCCACCACACTTTGTACCAGTGTTTGCAACCACCAGACTGAGCACTGTCATCAAGATATAGTGATAACCTAACTCTTCAAGATTCCCCAAAACAAGTTTATGAATGACTGCAACTTAAGAGGGGAACTCATTCACCATCATATTTTAGAATCCAAAATGCAGTAACTGTCCTCCAAAAGCTTGTATTTACCACAGATCTCTTCCCAGTTACGACAGACTATTTTATCCGAGGTTTTTCTCCTGTGTTTGCCATTGTCATAAATGATCACAGGCAATTTAGTGATTGACTCTGCAGCTGTAAGATAACCCAGGATGCCATTGACTTCTTAACATGCAGACTCTCCTTATTCATGACATCATGTCATGTATCAAATTAAAAAAAAAAAAAAGACCTTTTATTTCCTGTTCATTTGAACAGTAAGTATTCACCCTGCATTTCTTCTGCAAACTGAATAAAGGTAAGTGGTATACTAAAGTATGTACTGTAGAGAATAGGAGAATGGAATTCTTTCTAGTTATTAGAAATGGAATTTAATAAAAAAAGTATTAAGCTCATTGTATCTGGTCCAATAAAAACAGAACGTCATATGAATACAAAAAATATCATAGAATATTGAATATGGAAAATGTTTGAAAAATAATTACTTGGGTTTGCCATTATTCTTTACAATTGCTTTGAGAGTATAGCTTTTGTTAACAGACTCTGACATTAAGTGAATAGGCTCAAGAGAAAAAAAAAGCTGGATTACAGGTTTGATAATGGTTTAAAGTAGAACTACCATTTCAGCTCCTGTTGGATTCTGACAGATGGTAGGGTTGGGCACAGGACACCTGAGAGCCTTGAATTCCAATTCAAATAACTCTTATAGATGGCTACTCTGAACCTAAAGGCAATAATTTGTAGTAGAGTAGAAAAAAAACAAAAGAAAAACAAACAACAAAAAGTCTAGAAGTCATCAACTGATTTAAAAAGGAGAGTGAAACAAACAAGTACAGATTTCAGCTATAACAACACAGAAGTCACATTCCCTAAACGAATGTATACCAGCCACATGGTGCCCTCATGTTTAAGGGAAAAATAAGACGTATACCCATAATTTAGGAAACACTGTAATCACTGTATACGAGATTAGGTAAAGCACACAAGGCAGGTGGTCTTCTGCATCCTTTTTGCTTATGATCTGTGACTATGTTTCAGTCTGCCTAAAGAAAACAAACCAAACCAACAAAAAAAAAACCCAACAAAAAACCCCCAACCCCAAAACCCACAATCCCCACACATCCAAACTCATGAACCAAATCCATTCAATCAACCAACCAAATTAAAACAAAAGCACACCACCCTCGGCACTGAAATTCAACAAGTTTTCTGGAAGTATCACCAAACTACTGGCAAAAAGACACAAATACACCAGTAGGAACAGACCTTAGCAGATCCCAGACCCCATATTGTGAAGTGACTGCCCAGAAGTGCAAGTCAATGGGGATGAGATAAGGAAGTGTTTCACAGGTTGCATGGGCAGGGTGTGCATAGGTACAATTATCTCCATCTAAATCAAGAGTAACTCTCCCATTTCCACATTACAATTTTGACCATGGAATGGTCATAGCTGTCAAACAGAAATATCTCACCAGCTACAAAAATGGAGTATCAAGTGTTGAAGGTATAAACAACGAACAAGGTTTGACATTTATCATCTAAAAAAGGGCCCCATTTCATTGTTTTCACTGTGATCACTGTCAGCTTCATTGATCACAGCTCACAGCACGGCACTGTAGTGTCATGTTGAGGAACGTCCCCTAACGCACCTTGAAGCAATGGAGGTTAAATGGCATTTGTAGACACATATGTGGGTATAATCTCACCCATGCAAGCAAATAAAACATCCTTCCCTTTCTTTCCCAGACTAGGAAGTATCATCTTTTCCCCATTACCCATACTGGTTACTTAAAAATTTCACATTTGCAATCTCATTCAGTTTCCAACCTTCTCTGTTAAAAACGGGATCCAATTAGTGTCATGGCAGGCCTAAATAGGCCAAAATAGGCTTATACGTGTCCTGGCTTGCCCAGACATGTTTTTCTGTTCCCCCTCTTTCTGTTTTGAGGAGAATCAACTGCAGGAAAGAAAACAAAATGATCTAGAGCCACTGAGTCTGAGGACTGTGGCCTGCCTAGACTTGTTTTGAACCCTGCAGTAAACAAGGTACACATGGTTGCTTTGTGCAAGGTCTGTGCTCTGCCCAAATTTGGGTAAAGCCAGCCTATGGCTTCACCTAATACGGTCAATTTTGCATTAATTCATAACAATTAGACATGAAGATATGTGATGGTACATGGGTAGGAAGGATTTCAGGAGACTGTTTTTAACTTTCACATGAAATACAGGTATCTGTTCAGATTATAGAAAACTACTAAGGAATATAATGCATACAATTCTGAAATCAAGTCCTGAGCATATAATTAGCCCACATAGATTTCAAGTAGTATTAAATAAATTTTTGAGACAATTGAGACAGAATAATTTCAATGAGAACACCATACAAGTTGAAGACTAAACTTAAAATGTAGATTATTAAGATCCCGAAAATAGATGGTAAATCCTCATCAAGATCATCCCTGTAGCAAATCAAGGAGAAAACCACCAAAAAAAAAAATAGGAAAAAAATCACTTACATTTCTCCTTCATCTTAGAAAACTGCGAATTAGTGGAGACCCTAACAGCAGGTGCAAATTGCAATACAGCTTTCATTCCACACGTAAAGCTTACATTATCATAATTGGGAACTCAGCAAATGGATTCTAGGAATTGTGCAGCCATAACTCTCTTACACACTAGCACATTTGTTAAAATTATCTGGAATACAGCAAGTGCTTGATAAGAGAATCAGACCACAGCATAAATAAAATGTGTTCTTTTTGCTGAATCTATCATTATAGAGTAAGTTTGGGAAATGGAAAGATTTTTTTTTTCTCTCTGTAAGGAAAAAAACATGCAAAAAAAGTAAAATGCTATTTCTGATGTGTCATTTTGTAATGAAGTGATTCTGGAAGATTATCTGGACAGCAAAAGGTTTGTGTGCCCTAGTTACTAACTGCAGATAACATTCACTTCTATAACTGTCAAAACCCTTTCACAGTATTTCACTATGGAAATGTTATGATAAAGCTTAAAAAGAATTTATCTGATCAAAGAAGAATATATTACCACCATGTGGAAATTTGCTTCAAATCTTGAATAACAGCAATAATAAATACAACCTACTTTTGTACAAAAACAGATAATGGAAACCTAACGAAAAAAACCCTTGAAATTTTCTTCAATGAGATTATGTTTCAGAAGTGAAGGGAAGAATATTTAACCATAAATAAGGTTTATAAAAAGCCACCTAAGATGCTAATGTCTCCCTAGCAACATCTGCTTGTCAAAGTACTATGCAATCAAGTCAGCAGCTGAAGATTGACAATCACCTACTGTAATATATTTTGGATTACAGATTCAAGATCATTTAGAGATGTTGATTCTTAGTGGTTATGTATAAATTACAATATGTACCAAGTTACCTAAAGAATAATTTCATTCCAAAATTTAGATGGTGTCTCAGTGATAGATGAAAACACCATCTGCAGCTCCATAATAATTTGTTCATTGAGTATAGAGTACATAAAATTAAAATCACTGCTGTCATCCCATACATTTTAAGGTAAGCCACTTAATGCAATGCAGTCATTCAATGGAGGTTCACAAACATCATACAGTTATTCTCAGAAAAACTATGTTATTCAGTTCTGTGGTATAACAGTCATTCTACAATAAATAACACTTAGAAATATGTTTTTCACCAGATGCTCCAAACCTGATTATTTTGGAGGGTTTATGTTTAAGCCACTTAATAGTCTTTCAAAATACATTAGGAATGTGATATATGGAATCCAGGGTAAACATGAAACATAAGCCTGCACTAATCATAGGAATAAAAAATGTATGATGAAAACAGGAGAAACAGCTCACATTGTCAGTGTAATGACAGGTAGAGAGTAATTTAATTTTCCTTGGTCCAGCTTTAAATCTTTCTAGAAATTTTCAGGGCTTTTTTTTCTGGTACATGAGGGAAAAAAAATAAAGAAAAAAAGAAAAAGAAAGTATGAGTTAGCCTTGTTTCTAATAAACTAGTAGTTCAACAACTAGTCAACTAAGTAGCCTTCAGGCTGCTCTCTTAGCAGCCTCTGCCGTGTGAGGGATATTGCCGCTACCCCTAGCAAGGGCTATAATCCCAATCACATCCACAGCACCCAGAAAGCCCAGCTCAAACTACTTTCAGGACTGATCAGAGAAGGCAAGGAAACAAAACCTGTAAACTATGCCAAAGTCCTATTGCAAATAATAAGGTTGGGCAGATAAAATAAAATCTCAGGATATAATATGCCTAGGTTATTATATATGGCTACTCAGTAATGCTGATTAAAGGGGGCAGAACAGCAAAAATCTCAACTGCCTGAGTTATATCACAGCCTGTCCTCTGGCTCATCCACCTCTGGCAGAGATATAGGTAGAGTTTTAATGAGAAGTTAAGACAATTTGGGGATTTCTAAAGTGGGCCTTACTGAAAAGATAACTGTGGGAAATATATGCATATACTGAAAATGCAGGGGGAAAAGTGTATTATGAAGATTGTATAAAAAAAATTTACTCTCACTAGTGATCCACTAGTAAAGACAATTTTTAATTCTCTCTGTTAAGATCCCAGATGGAATACACAGAAACTGCAAAATCTTAATATGTTCAGATTAGCAATCTAAACTTCAATGACGAATACACAAAAAACTTTGCTCTTAGAAGAAAACAGGAATTTATCCTCCCTTTCAAGAAGAGGTTTTCAGCAATCAGTGCCTTTTTCTCCCTTTTTAGATCTCTCAGTTCAGATAGTTGTGTTTCCTGACCATCTCATCTACACCATCAGCTTTAACCAATGCATTTCCAATATCTCTTTAACTGATATCTAGGCTGCTGGGTTTTTCACCCTTTTTCACCTCAACATGGGTATGGCCATGATTTCCAAGACTTATCATATATTCTTTGGGTATAAAGACTGTTCCTGACACTATTTCTCAACAGTATCTGTTGTCACTTCAACTGTAATTAACTGCTACATTCATGAAACAAATTCAGACACAATTCACATTTAAATAAAATTAAATGCTTTAACACACACAAAAAAACCACCAATTCCCACTTTCAAAACAGTTACTCTTAATGAATAACTTTAATGTCTGCACAATACAGATTTTTTTTTAGTCACTTCTAAAACTTCTGTACTGTATTCCAGAGTCTCAAAAACAGCCAGTTCCAAGAAATTTTGTTACATACAATTTCAGAATGAAAAGGACCTTTTCATTCTATTATTGGGGAAAAAATTAATTCCTCATTTTTAATTTGCAACAGACATTGAGTTTTATAGAGTACTTCAGAGGAGCTGAATAATCACATACTTGCATGAAATTTCCCACTAACAATTATAGCCTAAGAGAATCTACACATCAGGCAAAAAATCTTGATTTTGGCAAGAAATGACTAATACCATCCCACAAATTAACATGGGACAACAACACATTTAGTGGGGGAAAACTCTCAACACAAAGCAAATGCCAACAGGTGACTTTTACAGCTTATCCATTTTGTATCTCATTTTATTGGGACTCCCTTGGTTATCCAGCTCATGTGACACATAACACACATAAATCAAGCCTAATTATTATTTTTTCTGTTCTGAAGGAAAGTGAAGGCTCGGGTTGATATATCAAGATATGTTTGAAGCATGTAAATCAGTATTTGTACTTCCTTGGAATGAAAACCAAACAAAACAGACTTGATCTGGATAGTAAGTGCAGAGGTAAAAAAGACACATTCCTTTCTTTAAAAAAAAAAAAAATTAAAAAGAGAGAGAGTATTATCCTGTCTCAGAGTTTAATTCCTCGAACTGCAACACTAAACTTAGTCTTTACTCCTATCCATAGTCCAAATGTTTGCAGAAAGTTTACTACAGGTAGGCTCTATAGGAGCAGAATAAGACCTGTGCCTGCACTTCATTTGATTACTAGACACCATCACTCAGTATCACAGCTATTGATTTAACAACTGCTGAACAAAAGAGATCTCATCCCACGTCATTATTTCTACTTGAGAAAGATGCTATGATCTACCATGAAAGAATCTCTGAGCAAGGGGCAATTGTAAATACTATGATAAGGTACTAGCTCTAATTGAGCTCTATCACTAGCAGTCTGATAGTAACTCGATGAATCACTGCAGACTTGGAGTAGCAGACAGACACTGGAACATGAATTTGCTTTCCTTTCTTCACAGGAAACAACAGTTTTCACAACCACTGTAAAATAATTGTTTCAAAGTCATTATGTGTATGTGATAAGTAGCATAGCTCTTAATGGACCAAAATATTTTATGTAAGCTTTTAGCAACAAATCATACCCGAGGAAAGAGAAATTTGCCTCCAAATCCTTTCCCCCATAGAGCTATTAACCAAAAAAGAGCTCCAAGAATATACTGATATTAAACTAAGCAGATTCCTGAAGCTTGAACTCCTACTGAGTCTTTTATCCCCATTTAAAAAAATGTCTCTGACAACTGATGCTAGTCCCTATATTTTCATTTTTCTCTTTGTACTATTATGAACATTTCAGCAACAATTCAAAAGTAGGTATCTTTCTAGACTCTTACCGGAGATCAGTAAGCATGTTTGCTTCAAACGCACAACATATTCCTGCCTTCAGATAATGCAGTTTGGTATTGATCACTGAAACAGCACATCTGAAATGGAGCAATCTATATTGTGTTGCCTCTCAGCCCCATAAACTCACAGACTTACAATGAACTTTCCTTTACCCCCCTTACATGTGAACCGAACAGGACTAGTAAACAATGAGACAGTTTTTCCTCACTTGATATTACCACCAGCAAATCTGAGTAGTAAAGAGAAAATAGGAGTAAATCAGATATATTTATCAGTAACATAAGGTTATCAAACTCACAGTGTGCTAGGAAGAAAGATCTGAAGTAAAGATATATACCTTATAGATCTGATAGGATATTATTGAACTACTTGTATAGCCTTTAAAGTGATTAAAACCATTTCAAGATCATTGCAAGTACAGCATATACAATATTATTTTTGTGTAATCTGACCGCAACCTGCCTCATCACACACTGTGTCTGACTCCATTTACCTTCATATGGCTTGATTCTGACCACTTACTGATGAGTTGATATCCTGAGTTGACATCCTGACCTGGCCTCATCCCATCCCCACACAGGTCTCTGGATTGAGGGCTGCCCCTACCTGCCTCGCTTCTTTGCGGGATCAGCAGGACTGATCATGCCAGCTCCAAGGCTCTCTACAGCTCCTGGTCCCAGGGAAGAAGTCAGCCCTCACCATAGCTTCACTGTCTCAAAAGTATAATTTTAATTTTTTTTGTAAACTAAAATTTAAGAATGTGATTTGAAGATATCACCAGTTCTTCCCCTAAATGACTTTTTTTGTGAAGATTAATGAAGTGACCCCTTTTCCACTAGTTCAAATAAATTAGCTCTTAAGCATCTGTAATTGCCATGTTGCAAGCATTACCTATGAGCATAACCTCTCACATCACCTGCAGAAGAATTTTCTTCTTAGGTCAAAGGAATGCCCTTTATTAAATATTACTTCTGTTTTACAAGAACTGGGAAAAAATTATTTCTCTCCCATATGCCCATGTGATACCACATGATCTCAGGAGATAATTGAGACAGATGTGCTTTACACTAATTGCTTTGGAGGTTCGCTGACACCAAAGGTCTATAGTTATCTGCAAATTCTCCAAACTCCCTAAATAAGTGCTCAACGCATGGAATTTGCTCTATAAAAACTCAGCATGGAATTACTAGGAAGAATTATCACTCAATCCCCTTATCCCTCTTCACATCTATATGGTGTTTTAAAGGTCACTGCCCTTCAGGTAGCACTTCCATTTATTCTAATACCCAAGGTTTCAGTTTGTTTTGAGAATGAGGTCATATCTACTCTTTCACACCCTTTCAGCTGGACATGTCTTAGGAATCCTACTAGAGCTCAGGTGTTACTCTTCAGATCACTGGAGTACACAGTACCATCACTTAATGATGGGAACAGATCTGGAACCAGGAATAGGAGGGAAAATGTGGTAGTAGGAACCATTTGAGTATTCTGTCTTGCCTGGATATACATCTTACTGGAGTTTCTTTTTCTCTGATGAAAAAGTTGCTTTGAGTGTAGGAGAACCAAATAAAAGACATAGGGAGAGACAATATCTGCTGATTTGATAGGGATAAAAAAACACAAGTGGACATTTGAGTCTATAGCCGCTTAACCAGATTAGACTCCTTAAATGTACAAATTTCAAGCTAAAACTGTATTGGAATCAATAGTCCTTAGTTTAACCTAGAATTAAACAGATTTTAATATTTAAAATCATCTATCAAAGATTTAAAATGCTATCCAGGCTTGGCACATTCTAAAATGAATGGTGACATACCGTAACTGCTACAAGTGAATTATCATACTGTATTTTGTAAGAAATTAGAATATGTCTTAGGAACAGACTTAATATTACTCTCAGCTTTTACTAGATATAATTCTCTGCTATGTATCTCCACAATTAGACATCTTCATTTTCACCCTTATCCTCTTTCATTCAATACCCTTAGGTGCTGGTTTTTTCATACATGCCAGCTAAACTTTTTTGAATGCAAGAATCAGTCTTTCTCCCTCCTTTCACATACATGTATATGAACACACACAAAAATTCCTGCTACTTTCTCTGTATAATAGGCAGATATATAGCACTTTCTGTGTACAGATATACATCCCTATGCTAGAAATGAGATTTTCTCCATAATAGCCAGTAAGGCAATTATCTCACTGTGTTCTGCAGCCAGCAACTAAATACATCATCTTCAGAGGAAAGACTATGACACACACCATAATCTGAAAAATACTACCTTCAGTGCTTTAATCAATGTTAACATTAACAGCACTTGTTTCTAGCAAGCCATGAAACAGTTGACCCTCCAAAGACCTATGTTGAGCTATGACAGTATTTTATCCGGGAATTTAACTTGTGTTTGATACTAATTAAAACACATGTGACATGTCTCTAGAATTAACCTCAGTTGTAATCATGCTGTGGATTGTGCCTTCCTCTCGGAAAATTCAGGAAGAAACCCAGGGATGATAATAGTACAGGAAAGAATCATCTAGAAATCCCATGTAAATCACTAAGGAAGTAAAGCAGTGCCACATAGATGTAAAGAGACAGGATTTGGTTTTGCAGTGTCTTTGAAAGGAATTTTAAAAACAAAAACAAACAAACAAACAAACAAAGAAAAAACCAAACCACCAAACCAAACCTTCAAAATATAAACATCAGAGAAGTGCAAGAAACTAATTATTCCCACTACATTTTGCAGGACTATGTCTAAATTCTGAGAGTATTAGGAAGTTAAATCGGCATTTTTGTTTCTCTTCCAAGGACAACCTTCCATTTTCTTTACTCCTAAATGTTCTACAAGTCAAAACACTTCCTATTTTTTTAATTATATTTTGTAAGATCTTGCTCATTATTATTACTGCTGTGCTGCCTTCAATGAGGTTCACATACTGGGATTATCCTGTAATCTCCTCTAAGGTCAGCTAAGATTTCATCCATTCCAACAAAGTCTGGGTAAAGCAGGTGTGTGTTTTCATTCTTCCACCCACCCAAAAAGTTGCCCAGGTCCTGTACCAATCCACTGTACACTTTTCCCTTGGCAAGAGAATCATTAGGGTAACAGAAAACTCACCACTGGAACTGTTATGGAGGGATAATTAATTGATGTAAGTATGATTTTCAAAGATATTGCTTGTTAGTATTCAATATTCAGAACTCTTGCCACCCCAACCACTAATTTTAATAACTATTGGTTCTTTGAACAGTCATGGAAACCTTATACAAATAATAATATAGGATTTAGAAACAACTAGCAATAGTATATAACATTAATTCAACTCAATTGAACTGGAAGAGTGTGATGTTTTGGGAGATACCCCCACCCTCCATGAAATCACCTAGACTAGACTCAGCTAGCTGGAAGTTAAGGAATGAAGCTATATTTACAACTTAGCACAATTTACAAATAGATATACACGCAATATATAGTAACATAGAAGTTAGAAGTAATACGAAAACACGAAATCCCCCCCCAAAAAAAAATCAGATTGCCAGGAGGTTCCTGACCCAAACCTCCGTGCCCCTTCCCCCTCTTTCCCTCCCTTCAGAAATAACCAGATCATTCCCCGTATATCTTGTGTGATAAATCTGGAAAGATCCAAGGCAAGATGTCAAAAAAATGACAAGGAAGTTAGAGGAAATAAAGGGTTATGTTGGATTAGAGTTAAGGCAGAAGCAACCACAAACTGACAGAGTAGGAGCAGAATAACTGAGAACTAACTCAGAAGTGTGTGAGAAGCGTCTTATCTATATTTTGACTAGTTGTGTTTCTCAGCAGAATAACGAGTGGTATAGGTTACTGCTGCTGTTTTTCTTTCTTATCACAGCTCAGGATTTAATTTCAGTAAAGTATTCCAATTAGCCTCCAACCGGCACCATTTGCAGTCAGTATACCACTTGGGGTCAATACACCATTTGTCCACTAGATGGAGTCAAGGAACTCCTTTCTGCTTATGTCAGAAGGCAATTGGTGAATTACAAGAGGCTTTAAGTATTTACTCACAAAATTATCTCCCAACTCGCAGGGCTGGCTACAGCTTCAGACAGTACCCAAACACTTTTGGGGAATGCTGTTACTGTCTTGTCAGCCACTGAGACTTCTGATTCTTCCCAGGCTTCAGGGTGCTAGGGAAAGGAGGCAGACAATCTCTGACCTGGTCCTGGCTCTCTGGACGATCTGCGTATCTCCAGGGCTTCCCATCTTCGCAAGAGATTTTCAGGTGTAGGCAGGATGTCTTGTGATGTACAGTCTCAGCACGATGTCACGCTGGCTATGCAGGCTGATTGCATAGAGGCATTTAGAGCCTGATCCTGGTAAACTTGAAGCGGGCAGTCTCCAGGCAGTTCAGGATATAAGGTGGCAGTAGCAAGCACAAATACAGAATGCTGTGCCACCTACTCATCTCGTTTTATCAATACAACCTGAGACTAATGGGCCTTCTGAATAGCCAATCAGAATGGCAGTTAGCCAAGTCTGACCATATTAGGAGAAGCCACAGGCTTGCCTTACCTTTTCAGGGCAGAACAGAGGCCTTGCACAAGGCAGGCACAAACTGAGCATGTGTACCTTGTTTACCACAGAATGCAAACAAATCTGGGCAAGCCAGAGTCTTTGGACTCAGTGGCTCCAGGTTCTTTGTCCTCTTTCCCACGGTTGCTTCTCCACAAAACAGAGGGAGGGAGAGCAGAAAAACATGTCTGGGCAAATCAGGACATGTATAAGCCTGTCTTGGCCCACTTAGGCGCATGATGACAGGAACAAACTCATGTCCTCCAAAAAGGAGGAAGTCCTATTTTTCCCTTGCGTTTCTTCACCAAAGAAAATGAAAGAAAGATAAATCATCCATTTAAGATCATAACGAGGCAAGAAACAGGTGACATTTAACCCTTTCCAGATATTCTACTGTAAGATCCATGAGTTACAGATCACTTGTTATGAACAGATGAATCTTCTTTTCATCCAGGTTCCTCAGACTTGGCTGAAACAGAATGTTCTTATTTTACAGTTGATGGAAGTATGGAAATGGTCTTAAAACAAGTAAAAATCTGAATTTCATTGTGAATATAGAAAAAGTCACATGCTGAAAAATTAGAAGCCATTTGTGAAGATCTTTGTTTAGATAGAATATTGTGGGAAGATAAGACAAGTTTGAGCCTGGACTGACAAGAAAAGAAAATGCTTATAAGCATCCTTGGAGCTGTTTTTCAGGTTTGGATTTTTTTTTTTTTTCCCAGAAAAGAAGGACAACAGCTGATCTGAACCTTACACCATTTTGAGGTGGTTAGTTTTGTTGCTGCTTTTGAGATTTTTCCCACTCTTCCCCCAGTACTGAGTACACTACAGCAATGAAACACTCACCCAAAGAAAGTCCAAAATGCACAGACTGAAACAGTCTGTTGTGACTTTTCCACATTGTCAGCTGAGACACAGTCTCTCCAGAACAGAGTTAACATGAAGCTTTACATTCATGCAGACCTATCTCCTTTGGAGACACCAACAGTAGTTTCTGCACACCCTGTGCCTCCAGAGAGCCTCATGCTGAAAAACTATGAGAACTTACAGTCAAGCTTCAGTAAGTTTTCAGTTCCAATATCTGTTGCCAATTTTTTTTCCATTTTATTCCTTCATTTATCTTCCTTCTGGCAAAGAAGTAATTTTAAAGAAAAATACATTCTAAGAGAGTAAAAACCCAGTTGAGATGAAAAGTAGTTATGATTTTAAGGTGAGCTTTAGCAGCTATCAGTTGTACTGGGATGATAATGTTGGTGTTTCACGATGCCACCTGCAGCTTCTGTGATAGACGTGATTGTATATTTTGTTTTGATACCCTTGAGAGGTATCCTAGAAATGTAGTGCTTTTCCTGACCATAAAATACGACTACCAATCCTCTGAACTTCTGTGGAATCAAATGAAGACGAGACATAGTGACCTTTCTATTGCGGAGAAAGAGAATATGAGTAGGAAGAAATAAAGAATAATATACAGGGACTGTCATGAAATGCAAAGTTATTTTTAACAAGAGTAGTTACCACTTTCCTCTGAGAAAGAGTCTGGCACTCTCTTTCACACTACCATTTTTCACTACCAAGTGATCTTTAGTGAAATGAGGGGGGATTATTTAAAAAAAAAAAAAAAAAAAAAAAAGAAAAAAGATTGCAGGAAGTAGTCCTTCCTTGCTAAATCATGTGATTTGGCAGTACTTACAATAAGCATCTTAAAACCCTTTATCTTTATCCATTAGGTGTATTTTCACAAAAATAATCATACTTCATCATTATTTATATTTTTAATGCCCTAATTCTCTCTGTAACACCGATATTTACTTAGTTATGCATGATTAATTTTTTACCATTCATGTATAATGGAAAAAAATCTGTCAGTGTATTAGTGAAATAAATTTGCAAATACAGCAACTTTAACGTACCCTATGAAGAGAGGCTGAGGGAGCTGGGATTGTTTAACCTGGAGAACAGGAGGCTCAGGGGAGACCTTCTTGCTGTCTACAACTACCTGAAGTGTGGTTGTAGCCAGGGGGAGGTTACCTTCTTCTCTCAGGCAACCAGCACCAGAACAAGAGGACAGTCTCAAGCTGTGTCAGGGGAAGTTTAGGCTGGAGGTTAGGAGAAAGTTCTTCACTGAGAGAGTCATTCGCTACTGGAATGGGCTGCCCAGGGAGGTGGTGGAGTCACCGTCCCTGGAGGTGTTCAAGGTGAGTTTGGACGTGGCACTTGGTGCCATGGTCTAGTCTTGAGGTCTGAGGTGACGGGTTGGACTTGATGATCTTTGAGGTCTCTTCCAACCCTGTGATACTCTGATTTCAGAATTCTAAACAATATCCATCAGTCTGAAACAGTAATACAATAATGAAGTATATTCATACGGGGTATCAATCTATACTGAATCCATGATAACAGCACCAGAAAATGTAATCCTGTTAGATCATACCAATTAGCATTGAAAAATACTACCTGACAATCTTCTGGTCACTCCTGGAACATTACTGACATATGTAGGGTGTGATTCTAACCTTCATGTAGCTATCCTTAATAGCTTTTTATTTACAAATATTATTAAGATGCTTGTCTGTATTTTAAAATGATAATTAGTATTTATAACTACAACTAATTGAAGAAATGAACTGTACTAGTCTGAATAAAAGCTACCAAGGCGTTAACAAACAGAAGTAACAGTAGACTCATTAGCTGAAGGAATTATCTTGCCCCTTCTACCATGCCAGGTGGAGAAGAGGTCTGGAATACAAGATATAATTTACAGTAATTATTCTGATAGTAGGCATTCCATTGGTATCAATTAGGGTGGCTGAGAATTTGTTCTGTGCTCAGAAGGTGCTTGTTTCACTGGTTCTTCATGAGAATTTCAAGTGTGGAAATGGAGTAGCTACCTGGTTATGGATCACTTTCAGGTTTCAGTTTCTCTCAGAAAATCTCAATTAGTGCTCATGTAAGACTGCACACAGGTGTAGCTGTAGGACCACCAGCAATAGCTTAACACGTTAATAAAGACATTGACTGAAACGTAAATGTTTCCCTCTCCCTTGCTGTTATTTACCAGCCCATCTAATCTAGTCATTAACTAGGTAGGAATGTAAGGGGCAGACTCTTGGCTGAACAGCAAAAATAGTTCCTTGATTTCAGAGGAACTTGGTTGACTCAGACTATCGCCACCTCTCTCAGACTGAGATTTTTTCCGACAATAAAGAAAGTAAACAAAACATGTTTTTCAAGTCACAACTCTAAGATGTAGTCTGTAAATTAAATTCTCCTTCTCCCTCAGGAGCTGGAACCTTGAGAATACAAAATTGTCAGCTTTTAACAAATATTAACCTTTTAATTCCAGTGTCACTTTCTAGAGGGTGGCTGTTGGAGTGATAGGAAATTCTGATAGACTATCCATCACGTAACTTCTGCTGATGGGTCATTGCATAGCCTTAAACAACCACAGAAACAAAAAGCTAAATCTTTTGATGAACTACTTGGAATTCTTTAGAGACATTTTGAGCTAATGCCAGTGTTTATCCCAGAGTGGTTTCTCTGCTGTCAGCAGAAGTAAAGAGTGTTTATAATGCAATTTGCATCATGACCGAAACACAGTTCCATAGACTGAATCTGAACAACGGCCAGGCAAAGCACCTGGAGACTATTTAGTCTGCATTATTCACAACACAGAATGTAAGATCCAAAGTCAGAGATCACCAGTAAGTGTCCACATACAGAGTACAAGGGGTTTTTTTGAGACACTGAAATTTGACTGATGCATTTATCTGAAGTATTAAAAGCATTTTTTGTTCCTGCTTTACCAAAGAGGATAGCCCTAAGCAGCAGCCTTCAGGTTTACAATTACATGCACAGAAGTCTGGAAAGAGATGTGGTTATATAGGATATTAAGGAAGAAACATTCTGTACAAAAAAGGTTTGCAATGTTCCCAGCCCAGCTTTTGGAGAAAATACAGATAGCAGGATGTTTGTTTTTTTATGTGATATTTTATCTCACAAACTGCAATCTCATAGTAGAAATGAAAGGTTGTAGACATTGGTAGTGCAATGTTCTGTCTTATAGGAATAAAAGAGCAAGAAAAAAAGAGTGGATTGAATTTGACCACTACACTAACATTTCTTGGGTATTTTGTAACAATACAGTGTGGGGATCCTCACTCATTTTCCCTTGCATCTATTTGTAATACCTACCATATTTCAACTTGTGTTCCCTGACTTCTATGGGACCTTATCATCTGTTCAAAGAAACATTATATTTCGTTCATGGGTCCTTCTGCTCTTGTGTTTCAGAAATCCAGATAATAAACTCCATCATGTAAGTTAAAAATAAATAATCTGATACTCTCCTAAATTTAAAAGATTAAGTAGTTTGGAGGCCCTGACAATACTTCCTGCTGTGGGTGCGTCTCTTAGAACACTCTCATCACAAGAATTCCTCACAACTTCAGTTCTCTTATTTGAAAGCTTGCACATTACTCATTAGAAAAAGTATTTGACAGTTAAATATATTACATACAGAGTCTTTGTACTATGAATACAAATCCTCCCCTCTCCCCCCCCCCCCCCCCCCCCCTTTTTTTTTTTCCACTTCTCCCTCCTCTTTATCAAATGCCACTATTGACTGGGGAGCAAAAGCCCCTAAGATACTAAATCTTCAGACCATGAAGGGAAATGGAATGGTTTTCTAATGGAGTATATCTGAGTGCCTCTGGCTTTTAGAACCTATCTTTAAAGTCTGCTTACTGAGACATAGATGACCACTCAAACACAGACAGATTTGTCACTTCAGTTTTCAGGACACCCATCCTATAAAGATCACAAAGTAATTGCGAGGACTTTAGTGGCTGGAGTTTCTGTTGCTATTCATGAGGTTCTTGAATTGGATTTAATTTCATGCCAGATTTGACTCTATCAATGGAATACCAGCTCAAATGATTTCTTAAGAAATGCCCAAATAACACCAGCCATTGTTACAAATCTTTTTTATGCTCCATAATGCAGAGCAAGAAAAAATGTTTTGACTGTAAAAATCAAAGTACAACTACCATTGTCCCAAGGGCTACTGTAAATATTTTAGAGTGTACAGTTACCATGAACATACCTTTCATTATATTTCAGCCAATTTTTAATTCAGGTCTTTAAAGTCATAATCCATGCAACAGGACACTAAACCCTCTACTATACTGTGTTATCAAGGTTTTCTTTGTCTCAGCTTTTCTGTCCAACATACAATCCTTATGATGTTGTGACTGTTTAACTCTTTACTAGCTCTTGCGCACTTGTTTCCATGCTATTGTGAATAGCAGACTCAGTGATCTTAGGACCTAAGTTTTAGTGTGCAAACGGCTTATCCAGAATGAGCTAATTTTCAGATACCCAGGGACAAAGAGTCCCTATCAACTCAGGAACTAGAGTTCAAGAATTCATGAAGCTACTGTTTAATAACTGTTACATATCATTTAAAAAAAAAATGTTACCAGTGAATTTTGGAATAATCAACCAGTGAAAACAATTCAGCTCCATTTTGCAAGTGGTTGAAATGAAGCAGGAAATATTTTGATAAAGATTCCAGAGAAATGCAATAGCACCAATACAAAGAAAGCCAAGTTTCCTTGTTGCAAGAGTTACTACCTGTCCAGGTATCTGGCAAAAGAAAGTGAGCACAGCTAGCTGTACTCAGAAAGTACAGTGGTGGGCACTGAAAACTTGGGCATACCTGCCTCACTGCAGTACTTTAGCAATCCCCTTTATTAGATGAGACAACCACAATTCAGACTTAAATAGACAACATTACATTAACTTGTAATAAGAGTATTTCATCTTCTAGTTCCTTTTCTTATCCAAACCTAGAAGGGCTGGTCATACCCTTTGGAAACAAAAACCCCAAACCAATCGAACCAAAACTCGTACATTGGCAGCTAACTGTTAAACTTAGCTAGAAAGCACCTCTCTCTCAACATCCATAATAAGATTGGCATCTGGCTTGATAAAGTTTCTTCCAATATATTCCTATTTTTAGATCTGCTGCCATAAAAATGATGCAAATTGGTTCCATGGAACCAGCTGCAAAGCCATACTGATTTACACCACCTCCTCCACAGTAGGAATGTTAATAACCATGTTATTTTTGGTTTCTTTCCTGAGACTGGTTAAACCTCAGAAGAACAAGCCTGTTCTATGCTAGTTTAAGACCGCCTTTTACACTCAGGTGCTGCTGAATCAAGCATCACAACTGTACCCACCTTTTCTGTCGTCTCTGTAAAAACAGCATGTAATACTAATACACAACAATGCTAGAGTTTTTTAAATGCCTGAACTCATAGGTCCCAAAGTATTTAAAGTAATGCATACTTCATCAAACCACTCAAATTGTAGGCATGACAAATGAGATGACTGGACCATTGTTTCTGTCTTAGTTTTACTTGCTGCTACTAGAAACCACTATCAGTAGTTTCTGTATTTAGAAGCAGTTGAAACACCTTCTGTATTTGACAGTGTTTGGATGTGTTCCTGAATTCCAATACAAAGCACTAGGGATGAGTGATTTTAAACCCACTCAAACTGTAGATTTGGAAGCTGTTAATTTTTTAAAGAGCACAAAGATTTAGAAAATGATAAACTCAAATCAGGAAACACAAAGCAAAATATAGTCAAGAAAAAGTGGAATAGGAAACGGAGATAATATGTAAAGATAGATCAATAGGAGAATATAATTTCTTCTCCCCCATCTCAATCCAGCTTTTGTACAGAGATGATACTTATACATGTGTTTCTTTAACAAGAACATCAGAGAGATAAAAATAAACTGACTGCATCAGCAAAATGAAACAAAGTAACAACTATGCAAAGGAAAAGAGCATCATGAATTTCACCTGGTTTTAAACTTTAGACTAGCTCAAAACCTTCAATAAGATGGAAATAACAATAAATTGAAATATCGTCGGGAAGGAAATTTCATTCAATAGAAAACCCAAAACTATTCATATTTAGATTAATATTTAAATTAACCTACATTGCAACACAAAGGTACATTGGCTCTATACACAGAGTTTTTATTCCAGCCTGTGTAAGTCTATCATGAAAGCTTCAACAGTGATGAAGCAAACACAGTTGAGTCTATTTTAAACATATTCCACACGCACTGCAGACCTCAAGCCTCCAGAAATATAAAGTCCCACTGGATATGTTCATAAAGTCTACCTGGTTGTTTTCCACAAGGATTCTTATGAGTCATTATGAGCATCTATGAAACTGAAAGGATTTTTCTCTGGTTATTTTTTAATTAAATAGCAGAACAAACTGTTCTCAGTAGCTCTTCTGGTGGGTAACAATTCAACACCAGGAAAACAAAAGGATGAAAGCATGTTTCTTTGTCTGCTTCAGGCTTACTGGAAAATTAGGGAGGAAAATGAAGGCCAAACTGCTTGCTAACAAAAAGGTGTCCAAAAATAATATAGATTATCAGAATAAAAAGTTAAAGTAAGTTTGCTGCATTGTTTCTACAAAGAGCTGAAGCTACTGCCAAAACCAGTAAATGCAATTCAAGACAGCTGCATCAAAGAATCTATTATTGGCCTGGGAACACTAGAACACAAAAGCAGAGAAATTACTATTATATAACTATCAAGAAATGAAAAAATTATTATTTTGGTCAGAAACTAGTAAAATTGTAATTTATTTAGAGAATATTGGCTGATATTTTCAACAGAGTGAAAAGAAGCTAGATGCCCACATTCTCCTGAATTTTAATAGCATTTAGATTCCTTTGAGAAGCTAAGGCAACACTTCCAATTAAACTGTTTTGCATAATAATTTCATGGCTTGATCCTGATATGCACTGAAACAATTCCCATTGCATTCAGTTAAAGTTTAGGGTAATCAGCATCTCTCAACACCTGACTGAGAAAAATCCAAACCATAAAACTTCTCAGTTACCTACTTCACAGATTTAAAAAAAGAAAACTCAAAAATCTACCATAAATAAACACCCAGAAACCCAAACAAATCCCCCACGAAACAACCAACCAACCAACAATCAACATGAGTGCTTCCCCAGGTGAGGTTTTTCAGTATCAGCTACCAAAAGTAAACCTTCCCCAGACGCTCTTCAATAGCAATAGTTATTTGATTATGACACACACACTGAGACACAGGACAGCCCTTATTTATTTTCAAAGTACGAGTGGGAGGAATAGTTTTTATAGAAAGACCATCACAAACAATTATGTAAATATGTTGCAACATCTACAATTGTACATTGTGATATTGTCAAATAATATAAAAGTAAAAAATAAACATTATTAACCGCTAATCAAATACATGGAGCAATGTGCTATATTATGTATTGATGGTGGGAAGCATGTGACATGTCTGCAATAAAAGATTTGAACATATGCAATCCTGTACCTTTCCAAAGAGCAGTAGATAATGATATACCATTCAACTGGAAAACTTTTGGGCTGGAAACTCTTGGCTTATAAGCTGGTTGGGTTTCTACCAGAAAGAGGATGCTTGGTGTTTTGCTTCACACATATTTATTTCAGTGCTAAGTGTATTATGTTATAGTTCTAAGCACATATTCTTTGCATCTGAGCCAGCAATCTATATATATTGTATTCAGGTATGAAAGCAGTAAAGTAACAAACTTGCCTGTGGTGTGGTGGGATTCTACAGCCAAGCTGTGCAAAGGTGGTTTATTTACCATCCCAGAAAATAAAAAAAAACGGTGTAAATAGTTATTTTAATTTCACATGCACTAATAATCTGTAGTATGTGAAACAGAGTCCCTCAGGGGTCAGTGCCGGGGCCAGTGCTGTTTAACATCTTTGTCAGTGACATGGACAGAAGAATGGAGTGCACCCTCAGCAAGTCTGCAGATGACACCAAGCTGTGTGGCACAGTCGACTTGCTAGAGGGCAGGGATGCCATCCAGAGGGACCTGGACAGGCTGGAGAGGTGGGCCCAGGCCAACCTCATGACATTCAACAAGGGCAAGTGTAAGGTCCTACACCTGGGTAGGCACAATCCCAAGCACAAATACAGGCTGGGTGGTGAGTGGCTGGAGAGCAGCCCTGAGGAAAAGGACCTTGGAGTCTGGGTTGATGAAAAGCTCAACATGAGCGTGCCGTGTGCACATGCAGCCCAGACAGCAACTGAGTCCTGGGCTGCATCAAGAGAAGCGTGGCCAGCAGGGCAAGGGAGGTGATTCTGCCCCTTTACTCTGCTCTCGTCAGACCCCACCTGGAGTACTGTGTGCAGTTCTGGAACCCTCAGCACAGGNGTGTCTTGCAATGACAGGACTAGGGGGCAACGGGTTTAAACTGGCAGAGGGTAGATTTAAACTGGATGTTAGGAAGAAGTTCTTTACAGTAAGGGTGGTGAGGCACTGGAGCAGGTTGCCCAGGGAGGTTGTGGCTGCTCCCTCCCTGGAGGTGTTCAAGGCCAAGTTGAACGAGGCCTTGAGTGACCTGTACTAGTGGGAGGTGTCCCTGCCTATGGCAGGAGGCTGGAACTAGATGATCCTTGAGGTCTCTTCCAACCTTACCATTCTATGATTCTATGTAAGTGTCAATTCAATTTAAATCTTAGGAGATACACTCAATGGACATAAAACTACCACCTGACAGCAGTTAACTCAACCATGATGACGTTGTGGTTGTGATGCAACACTCTCAGAAAAACAGTATTACTGCTAGGCTGTCTAACATGAGCAGTGCTTGAGTTTAAACAGTTTTTAAAGCACTTGGGTATAGAATCTGATAGTATGTTTTAAAGACCTTTCTTAATTATTTACTGTATTGGAAGCACCTCAAGCTCTCATATAAGACTCCCTGTAACTCCCTCCTATTCAGCTGGATGATCTCAAAGTCCTCATAACAGTCACTCACTCCTCCCATTCAGCGGTATGGGGAGGAGAGTTAAAAGCAAGAGGCTAAACTGCCTCTTGAGATAAAAACAATTTGATAGCATAACACAGAGAGAAAATGCATAATGAAAAAAACCTATAAAAATAAGGTACAAAAGCAAGTGATGTACAACTGAATTCCTTTGCACACAGAAGTCAATGCTCAGCTGACTTCCAAGCCACTATCCCTCCTCCTCCCATCAGCTCCTCCATGTAGTGAGCATGGCATTATACGGTATCAAATGCTCCCTCAGCTAGTTCAGGCCAGATATCCTGGCTGTGGTCCCTCCCAGCTTCTTGTGAACATTTAACTTTATCCCTGCAGAACACATGAGGTGTGTCACTGGAAGCTCTTGCTATTTTGCATATTCCCTTTCAGCCACTTTTGCAGTACTAGAATTGTGTTTGTTTGAAGTACACCTCAGAAATGGTTTAAATAGCTACAGCAGAAAATCATCACAATCCTTTAGATTTCTAAATTCAGTGAAATAGTAAAATTTCTCTTAATAGTAATTTCCATTTAACATTAATATTCATATAGAAAAACTGTATTTCCAGAGAGCACCAATGTAATGACCAAGCCAGCTACCAGAACATGATAGCTGAAACAAGAAGAATCAATACCTAACCATACAGATCCTCAAGTACACTGAAAATAAAATTGTTTCCCACTGTAAATGTAATTTTAAAATCTTACATATTCAATGCATTTTATATTGATTATTTTAGCAGTATTTCTGAAGGCTAATAGATACAATAGGTTCTAGCCTTAATGTACCGGAGTACAAAAACTGTTCTTGTTGTCCTAGCAACAGCCAGGGAAAAATGATCTTGTGAATCTAATTCAATGGAAATGCAGTGCTTTACTGGAATAGACAACTAAATGATTTTAAGATGAAGCAACTTTAAAAACTGCTTTATGAACTTTAACATGGCCTTTCTAAACTGAAGTGATTCTAAGGACTAGACAGGTTGGGAAGTATAAACCCACATTTTATTGAAGAATAATTAACATGAAATGAAACTGAACTGGAAGACTGGAAAAATTTGCCTATGTACCTGTTCAGTTTCCTTTGGCTACCATCATCTATGGACTAGAGACATTCCATCTTTTCCTGTGACCAGAGAATAATATAAGAGGTTTTTCCTTAAAGAAGTGTGAAAATAAGTCTAAGGAGATACTTTTACTTGGCTCTGCAGTCTCAAAAAGGGCAGAGAGAAGGACTGGATCTGTGTGTCATTTAACAGAATAAGGTACAATCGAATGTGTCCCGTTTCTTGGAGATGGTCTCACTTTCTCTGATGTATAGAAAGGGAACTAGAGGATGTTACTTTACATCTTTACCCCTCACATTGTTTCATGACATTGTATGTGCTGAATATTCCACTAAGAAGATTAAAATGTATTTTAAATGAAGTTCCATTAGCTACTGTCATATAATAATAATGATAATAATAATGAATGACAACAACCACCACCACCAGGATTTTTGTTAGCTTCTGAGAGTTAAGACATCTTTTAGAAAATAATAAAATATGAAAGAGTATGAAATAGATTAGTTCCCAGTAGTATCTCATGTAATTATATTGTAAGATAAACAGGCGTCTAGTTAAAGAAAGTATACTGTATACACATTTTTATACAGCAGTGCAAGGGAATATTGGTAACCTGGGGGTATAATGTGATCAAGAACAGGAAAAAAAGAAAAAAAGTCTTTCTGGAATATTAAAGAACTACTTAGCACAGATAACACATATTGTACTTCCTAAAGAAGATATTAGTCAGATGTAGTTAACCTTTAGATAAGACTTTTTGATACTTTTTTAGAAAGTTTTTCATTTTGCTCTCTCTATGTCTATGCCTGTCTATGGTGGTGGTGGTCGTTGACTAGTTGTGGATTTTTTCTGAAATCCTAATTTGAAATGTATTTATTTTGTTTTCATTTATTTGGTTTTTTCTGCTCCAGAATAAGCTGCATGTTAACAAGGAGGGTAAAGACAGATAAATGTCAATGAAATGCTGAAATTTGTTTAGTCAGAGAAGAGTGTGCATATTTTACAAGCAATGTATATTTTCAGTTGGATTTTGTTTATGGTCTATGGATGTAACTTTGGAAGCATAACTGGACTGTGACAGATTTTGTTAATTGTTTGTTTGCATAGGAAAGCTGTATGAAAGCACAAGTTTAAAATATTCTGTTGAGAGATTAAACCAACTCTTCATTTGTGAACATTCCCATTCAAAAACGCTTCATTCTCGCTTAGCTAATATTTAAGAACTGATTTAACATTTACAATGGATATATATTACAAGAACTCAGGATGACAGGGTGTTAGGGGTTGGAATGGACCTCTGGAGATTATCGAGTCCAACCCCCCCTGCCAGAGTAGGACCTTAGAATCTAGCACAGGTCACACAGGAACGCATCCAGATGGGTCTTGAAAGTCTCCATAGAGGAGAGAAGAAGACTCTGCAACACCCAGCCCTCATATATTTGTAAATGTTTATTAGATCATAGAATGGTAAGATTGGAAGGGACCTCAAAGATCATCTAGTTCCAACCCCCTGCCATAGGCAGGGACAGCTCCTACTAGTACAGGTCACTCAAGGCCTCGTCCAACCTGGTCTTGAACACCTCCGAGACAGAATAGAGGTGGAGGAGAACCTCCCACCATCTACTGGCCACACTCCTCTTAATGCATCCCAGAATCCTACCGGCCTTCTAGGCCACAAGGGCACGTTGCTGTGCTAGCAATTGTTATTGTAATAATACAGCTAATCCGCAATGCCAATATTCTTACAGAAGTACAATGGGGGGGGGGGAGGAATTAAAGACCCCACTGTATAAGGCTGTGGTACCCGTGGACACAAGAAATCCACCTGACTGAAGACAATAGAGGCTAGCTATGAGAGTACACCAGAATAAGCTTTTGAAAACAAGTCTGACACCAAGGCTTTACTCATTTATACTTAACAGCAGCTCTACAATATTCCTCACTCTCACACATTGCCTTTGTGTTTCATGAGTGGCAATTAAGCATTAGACATGAAGAGAGGAGGCTGCAGCACACAAACTCTCCATATAACCACAGTTACCCAGAAAGGAACGTAGAGGAAAAAAGAGAAAGGTTTAAAATAAACAAGCAAAAAATAGATAGTAAAAAATAAAATAGCATTTGAAATAGAATTGCTGCAAGGATAAAGTCAAAGCTCATGTACAAAGTTCTTGTGTGATGGTTTGGGAGTTCCCCCCCCACCCCGCCTTTGTAAAATGACCCAGAGTAGAAGTAGAACTCAGCCAGCTGGAAGTTAAGGAATGAAGCTCTATTTACAGCTCAGCACAATGTACAAACAGATATATACACTATATACAGGAATATTTACAGAAATATACAAGTTAAAGGTAATACAGAAACACAACTCCCCTCCCAGAAATCAAAGACCCCAGGACGGGTTCCCAATCACCCTTCCACCTTCTCCTCACCCCTATACCTTACCCCAAGATTTGCCTTACACGCTAGGTGAGTTTGGAGGATCAGCCAGGGGGTTAGAAGAAAAGTGGTTAGTGAGATTAATCGGCAGAGAGAAACCAGAAGCTGCTAGATCACCCAAGATACTGTGCCCCTACAGACTGACTGTGTTACCTATGTTTTGAGTTCTTTTCCTAAACATCTCAGCAAGGCCATGAGTGAAGTAGACATCACCATTGTTTCCTTTTCACAGCTTATAGTATCATTTTCTCCATTAAAATATTCCAGTTATCCTCAAACCAGCACATCTTGTCTCCACCTTGAGATCAGGTCTTGCTAACTTCAGAGAAACAGAAATAAATCTATCCCAACTTTGTCCACAGAGTCATGAAAATTGGACAGATCCTTTCAAGTTTCAAGACAAGAGATGGGCCCACCTCATAGGCACCTGCAGTGCTTTCTATTGTCTCCATATGTCTGTGCTATTACTTCATGTATCAGTTACTTGTGCACAACCAGAGTATGGAATTTAGAGAGGTAACTGTTCAGCAGTACTCTACGTTCACCTAAAAAAATTAAAGACAGGAGTAGATTTTGCATTAAAGAACATGACATAAATCTGTTTTCTCAATTCCATTCTGTGGGACCCTGCTCACCCTCGTGTTCTTGGGATTATGAACTAGTTATTCTCAAAGTCAGCGGAAAGACTCTCACTGACTTGAATTATCTATGCCTTAAGCCTCCACATTAATAGACATGTTCCTCACCTTATATTAGGAGACACAGGGCTGAGGAGTTGACACAGGATAGTCAGTATTTGTTGAAAGTCTATATGTATTTTTTATAGCAGTTGTTATGACAGGCATCTTAAGGCAGTGAGCAGTAAACTCAGACACTTAACATAACTATAGAGCTCATTTAAATTAATTAGAATGCTCCGGTGAATAGAAAAGTCACTGACCTCTATTTAAACATATCAAAGGAAAGCCTAATATTGAAAGTCAGAAAACCTGAAGGATCTGACGTAACTTCCCTCTGCTTTGAGCATATCTACCCAAAACTCTGGAATCAGAGAGAGGTCACAGATTTGTGTTTCTGCATGGTGACAACTACAAGATTTCACAGCCTCCAAAGCTAAAAAGAATAAAAGGGTAAGGTGAATGGTTTGCCCAGGTTAGTTCAAATCTGATTGCCTTCTCAGTTTATTTTAGGTACCATATTACATCAGCTGCACAAAACATTTGATAACATGCTTCAATAGGGAACTTGGCCCCATTCAATATAATTGGTTTCATTCTCTCTACAGGTCAGAGAAAACCAGTTGCCCACTGACAGATGTTGCTTTCAAGTTTCAGTTATTTATTATCTCTTAAACATTTTCTTGGTTAGGAAAGAAAAATATTGAGAAAGAAAAAAAAAAAAGGCACTGAACCCATGTCAAACCTAAGAAAAAGAGAAACAGCTGCACTTGGTTTGGTCTGGCATGTTCTCTTCCACTGGCAGCTGCTGGACCTGCTGTGCTGCTTTGCTCAGCAAAACCAGAGTACTAATATTATAGAACAGAAATAAGTTCAAAGAAGTGAAACAATCAGCCTCACTGGAATGTTCAGATCTGCTGCAAGCAAGTGCAATAGAAAGCCAGCACAAAAAACAGATAGCTGGGGAGAAAGTAAAGCAGATGGATTTGGAAAGGTGTGTAAGGACAAAGGCAAAAGGTATTTAACACATCAAAAGAACCTCCACCCAAGCCTTGTATTGCACACAAAAGAAGGGTTCTTGTGATACAATGAGTAATATAGCTTCATGAGCCTCCAAATGCCTTTTATTCATTATCTCTTGATCTATCTGGGCCAAATTAGCAATATCAGAAAGACAGAGTTGAATTTATCTCTTTCATAGTTCTTACATTGAAAAACAAATTTCTGGTGCAGTTGTGATTTGAAAGAGAATGGTTCATTGCCTCAGCTGTGAAGTCCACTGTAGATGAAGGAGAGCTCTTACTAAAGCATCATTCATTCTTAGGAAGACAGTCTTAACTGAACTGGGAATGAGCAATGTTGAAACACCAAAGTTTATATGTTGCATAAATATGCAAATAAAGTAACAGAAAAGACAGAATTTCGGTCTTGTGTTATGCAATACATTATTTGCTCAATTGTTTTCCCATGTTTTCATAAAAAATCCTCCATGGCTGCCTGGAATGCAGATAGTAAGTTGTTAATTCTACTAGCAGAGCACCCAATAAATAATAGTTTACAGCACATTTCATACTCATTTTAACCAACATGTCTTGTTTTGTTCAGTTAGAGATCCAGATTTTGAGACAATTAGTCCTAATGTCATCCTTACTTATGCAATTGACTTCAATGACACAGTCACCAGTTTTCATCCACAACTTAACTGAGAATTCCTAGAATGTCATTGATGCCTTTATGTGTATCACAGTCTATATAGTATGCATGCTATGGAGATGATTTCTTCTTAGAACTATGTATGTGCACAGATGTGCTGTGTTTCAGAGAGACAGAGTACAGAAAAACACCACAACAAGCAGAAAGCTGCAAAGGAACATGCTACTGATGAGGAACACCAAAGCAAGAATGAAAGGTATGATGCAAAAATTAAGGTGCCATATGGATTAGGATAGACAAATGAACATGGTCAGGTCTAGAGCTTTTTGCAAATCATCAGCTCATTTCCACTAACTTTGTTTCATTCCAGTGTCTCAACGATAGGAAATAGACCAAGTTCTCCAGATCAGCTCCACACGAACAAAACGGACTATATAAATGTACATAAGAGATGTGGAAATGGTGTATTCAGCAATGAAACTCTAGCAGCACTCAGTGCTCATCTAGCTGTTTGCAGAGTTTAGTATTTGCTGTAACATAAAGCAAACTAGTGGCATTCAGGTTCCTTAGAGATGCCTGTTAGAGTGCATCTGTCCAAAACACAACATATGACTGGACTGTTGATATATCAGCAGAGTTCAAGAAAAGAAGTCCTTCTTTTATCCACATTAGAATGCACTATCATCAAGAAAGAAGAGAACTAGGGGTTTCAGAAGAATGTGCAAAATAACCTCCATTAAAAAACCCATAACATTTTATAGTAATACGGAGCCGCTTCTAGTCTGACAATTTCTAGATGGATAGAATTCCCTTGTCTTCAGTGACATAGTTTGCTTTAATCAAACAAGACTAAAGTAGGAACCAATCATTTTTTCCTACCTTCACCTCTTCCACACAGCATAACTGACTTGCCTTCAGCAGAGATGTTTCTGATTTTATGTCATCTGACAAAAGATGAGAGGGGAGTCAGGTCCAGTTGAGTGAGTTCTGTAACAGATGGATTTAAAAATGCTTTAACTCACCACCCATTCATCCCATGTCATCAACTACTATCAACTACAATCTCATCATCACTTGACTCCGCTAATATATCATGAAAGACAAAATGAGGTATTCACAGGAACTGCAGGCTGTATTTTCTATCTGGCTAACTGGCAGGCTGATTCTAGGAAATCACGAGAAGTGTTGCAAACAGTTATTCTCGCAGAGGATTTTATATGCTTAAGTGAAATCAGGGTCGTTGAGGGGACCAACGGCAAATGTTACAAATCTATACTCTGGCACTCCTTCATTCTACTGTTAGTGCTGCAGCAAAAAGTGAAAGCTTCAGAAACAAACATATCATTTACAACAAAGTGTGGAAAAAAAAGATGCAGAACCTTCAGCAGCTGTAGTATGACTAAACTGAATCAGAAGGACAAAGGAAATTGTTCTAGGGATACAGAACATAGTCCAAACTACATATAGAAAAAAATGAAAAGAAATATAAGCAACATTTCCATGATGATTTAACTCTTATGACTAGTGATTTCCTCAACAACATATTATTCCATGATACTATGGGTATTCCAGAGCTACACAAGGGAGAGTTAATGCCACGATTTTGTATCGCAGACAAGGAAACAAAATAAGGGCAGCCTCAACAAGCAGCTTGGAACTCAGTAAAGTAATACAAAGTGCTGCAGTACACCCTTTCTCCTTCTGCAACATAATCATTGTACACCCTCTCGCATTTGATAGCCATGGAAAGAAAAAAAAAGGTGTTTGTGGGGAAATCAAAACAATGTAAAGGCTCCAGCAAACATGGGTGATAATTGTGTTCTTTAGGCAAAACAGTAGAATATTTCTGACCTTTAAAGAAAGTTGTACAATTATTTTTACAGAACGAAAGTATTTTCTAAACAGCATTGCCTTTTCTGTGTGGTATCTCATCAAAACGTAATCGACGCCCAGTATACCCAACCTCCATTGAGGAGCCACTAGAAAAATCCATAAACAGATACATCCTTTTCATTCCTCTTTACTAACTTAGTCCCCACCAGGGAAAAAGTAGATGCTCCTCTATCATTCTCTTGATTTATGATGTCACTTGCGTGCTCAAAGTAAGGCTGACCTCTTTGGTACAGCCAAATGAATAGAATTAATCCACTCCATCTTCCCTTCTCTCGAAGCAAATCTGGTATTGGATCAGATCTTAAAGAATTTAGAATCACTTGAAAGGACCAGAAAGTGTTGAGTAAAACACTCCCTTGATTATTCCATAATTTTCTAGGAATTATTGACATTAGAAGTAACTCATTAATTGCAGTATTTGTAAAAGTGAATGAAGAGATGTGCTGGTTTGAGGCTAATGGGAATATTTTAATAGAGAAAATTATAATATAGGCTGCGAAAAGAAAACATGGTGATGTCTACTTCACTCATAGGCTTGCTGAGACGTTTAAGAGAACTCCTCAAAACATTACATAACACAGTCAGTCTTTAGGGGCACAGCGTCTTGGGTAGTCTAGCTTTTGGTTTCTCTCTGGTATATTAATCTCACTAACTACGTTTCTTCTAACTCCCCTGGTCCATCCTCCAAACTCATCTAGCATGTAAGGCAAACCTTGGGGTAAGGTATATGGGTGGGGTGAAGGTGGAAGGGTGGTTGGGAGCCCCTCCTGGGAGTTACCCACCCCCCACACTTTGTAAAATGACCCAGACTAGAACTCAGCCAGCTGGAAGTTAAGGAATGAAGCTCTATTTACAGCTCAGCACAATGTACAAGCAGAGATATACACTATATATAGGAATATTTACAGAAATATACAAGTTAAAGGTAATACAGAAACACAACTCCCCTCCCAGAAATCAGAGACCCCAGGATGGGTTCCCAACCACCCTTCCACCTTCTCCCCACCCCTATACCTTACCCCAAGGTTAGCCTTACACACAAGGTGAGTTTAGAGGATCTGTCAGGAGGGTTGGAAGAAAAGTGGTTAGTGAAAATTAATTGGCAGAGAGGAGCTAGAAGCTAGACCACCCAACACGCTGTTCCCCCAGAGAGAGACAGACCTTATCTATGTTTTAGTTTCTTTTCCCAAAACAATCTCAGCAAGCCTATGAGTGAAGTAGACATCACCATGTTTTCCTTTCACAGCCTACATAATTCATAGTTCAGAAGAGTTCATTTTTGCAGCAAAAAACTTGTAAAACTACTTTGAAAAGTGGGTGGGTTGTTTTGTTTGGTTGGGGTTTTTTTTAGGTGAAACTCCATTTCTGAAGTTTCTTCAGGACTGTGTGCTTTCATTAAGATGCTAATACAATTCTGTTTTAACATCTGGTTCACAGTGTGGTAGACAAGGACTTTTATGCTATACACCAAAAATAGTTGGGCTGCTTATGTCTTCTCATCATTCCAAATATGTTTATTAGATGGGAAAATTAAAGAAATGGTTGAAAAATAAATAGTTTAAGATGTTCAAAATCACATAAGGTAAAGATCTAGCCAATACAGACAAATGATGCAGAAGAAATAAATCACTTTCCATCTATCATCTTGTCTTACACATGGGTCATAAACTCTAATGACTCTTTTTTCTTTTCCATTTGTGCAAGAAATAGTTATAAGACTAATAATATATACTGTTGGTTTGGGTTTTTTAAAACGTAGGTTACTGGCATTTTGCACTCAAAGCTGTTACTTACAGTTTTCTTATATAATTCTACTTTCAAAACAGACATATTCATTAAGGAATGAAGTTCTTAGAAATTAATTTTTGTACTATATTGGTAAATTAATATGGAATACATTAGAAGTAACTGCAATATTTTGCTCTATTTTGGTACCTCATTATAAGCAGTAAGGTTACAATAAGGCTTTGGGAATCTAGAAACTAGTTAAAGTATAGCTCATCAGAGATTGTATTGTGAGCCTGAAATCTGCGATTAGCAAACAGAAATTGCAATGAAAACATTAAGAGGGTAGTGTAATTTTATTGCACCTACTTCTTTGCTTCAACCACTGCATTATTCAGCAGAATTTTTAATTCTGTTGGATATATTTAAAACAAGCTAAGCCAGTGGATAAATTCAGTAAATCAGCAGCTGTGACACTACTTTTGCATCCAACTCTCATTTCCTAAAAAATTAAGACTGAGGTTGACTTGTGTTCTCTCCACCGAATGAAGCATAATATTACAGAATGCATTTGCCAAAAGGATAAATCATGACTGACAAAAAGAAATTTGTTAATACAATGGTTTGAGATGGATGGCAGAAATTTTTTTCAACAGAATATATTAAGGGATTCAAAAAATGAAATTTGCAGATGAAATGGCTTTGATATTTCTGATGCAAAGTATTTTGTTGATAGAATGGATCAGAGGGAGAAAAGTGCATTTTCTCAACACAAGGGTTTTAGCTCTTTGACAAAATATATTTCATCCCCAGATGTTTTGGCTGAGTTGTCAATTATTTCCCAGGTATACCATTAACCACCTTCCTGCCAACTAGTAGATTTCTTCAGTAGCATCTCTCTGGAAGCGACTGAAGGAGGTATCACAAATACCACTACAATTAATCACACTGTATCATTAGTCATGATGCTGTAGCTAGTCCAATACTTACCAAGTGTCAGATGAGCTAAAAGTACAAGTCGGTTTGGGGTTAGGTGGCTTGTTAGTTTTCCCTCCTTATCTTTCATTTATGCACAGGGTTTATTACAATGTCTATTACTTGTTCCTTGAGCAAAGCTTTTGTGAGCAGTGCCTTTCACTGAATGCTTCAGTTCCATACAGACACCCATATACAATAAAGAATGGCATGGCATAAACAGTGTGCCTGGCACACCTAAAGCAAACATTAACATATAAATTTGTGAAGGTTTGGAAGTTCCCCACCTCCCCCCACTTTGAAAAAAATGACCCAGACTAGAACTCAGCCGGCTGGAAGTTAAGTGATGAAGCTATATTTACAGCTTTGCACAATGTACAGCAGATATATACACAATATTTACAGAAATATACAAGTTAAAGGTAATACAGCAACACAACTCCCCTCCCAGAAATCAGAGACCCCAGGAGGGGCTCGCAACCACCCTTCCACCTTCTCCCCAACCCTGTACCTTACCCCAAGGTTTGCCTTACATGCAAGGTAAATTAGGAGGATCAGCCAGGGGGGTTAGAAGAAAAGTGGTTAGTGAGGATTAATCAGCAGAGAAGTTAGAGGCAGAAACTGCTAGATCGCCCCAGCAGCTGCTGTTCCAGCAAGCAACAGAGAGAGACTGACTTATCTAATGTTTTGGTTAGCATTCCCAAACAATTTCTTAGCAAGCATATGAGCGAAGTAGACATCATGATGTTTTCCTTTCACAGCCTATAGTGTAATTTTATCTATTAAAATATTCTAATTAGCTCAAACCAGCACAAAATTAGACTAACTGGAGCAAATTAAGCACCTTTTCCACCCCACCAAAGGAAGCTAGGCAATTTTGTTTAGAGTAGCTGCCTTATACAACCAGCAAGTAGGAGATAAGCAATAAAATTTCACTAGACTGAACATAAAGTTAACTTGATCACATAGAAGTACCCAATAGAAGGAAAAGAAACTAGTTTTGGTTTTTTGTTGGTTTTTTTGGTTTTTTGGTGATTAAGTAGCCATACAATAATCTTCCTAAAGCCATAGTTTTGGTTCTTATAGTGGTTTATAAGATGCTGTGACCACATTCAGAGGTGCCTTATGCAGCCAGGTGTCACTATGTCTTGCCTAGGGTCTCTAGCAAACACCCACATGTTTACACCCGATAAGATAATGACATACATATTCCAAGGTCATCCAGGGAAAAGTTTTGTCATGAAAATCCTACACTTGCACAAGTGAGTACTTCAGCAAGAGGGAATACAGATTATTTTCCTCCTGATGAGCTGCCTTTGTTTAGAAATATGAAGGTGGCTATGACAATAGCAGACAATAGCAAAAAAAATGAAGGCTTGGTATGACAATAGCAAGATGTCAGCCATTCACCTGACTACAAAGTTACTGTTGAGAGGAACAGTAGAAAGTTGAAAATAAGTACATCTCAAGAGAACGTCGCACCACTGTCAAAAAGGCATGACTCCAGCTGAATGTTGCATAAGTGAAAATGTCTGCATGCAAAGTTTTTAGTGAGATCTCAGAAAGAGAGAAAGCACAATCTGTGGGAAAACACTGAACCAGTCCACAGCATCCTCTGGAATCTGCAAGACCTTCAGCAAGAGGAAGTAGAAGCCCTTTTGATCCCTTAACCTATCTAACTGTTCCAAATACAGTTTGCATCACACCTGACCTAGCTAGATCTCTGTCACTCACTCAAGACTTTTTTTTTTTTTTTTTTAAACGAATGAAGGTTTTGGAAAACAAACCCAAAGAAATCCCCCCAGAAACCCACCCAGAAAAGATCAACTATAAATTACTTTCAAGAGGTTATGCTTTTGTATTCGCCATTGTTTGAAGAGTAGTCTAAGATCTTTGCACTCTTGGGATGAGTGCAGGCAGAGCTCAGGTCAGGAAAGCTAAGGCACATCTAGAATTGAATCTGGTCAGGGACATTAAAGGGAACAAGAAGAATTTCTCAGGTATATTAGTGAGAAAAGGAAGACTAGGGAGAATGTGGGACCCTTACAGAAGAAAAATGGAGAGCTGCTGACAAAAGATATGGACAAGGCTGAGGTGCTCAATGACTTCTTTATCTCAGTCTTCAACAGCAAGGGCTCTAAACACAATGTCCACGTTCCAGAGGGTAAAAGTAAGGACTGGGAGCTGGCAGATCTGCCTACTATAGTAGATCACATTTGTGAGCTCCTAAGAAATATGAACGCACACAAGTCCATGGGGCCTGACGAAATCCACCCACGGATCCTGAGGTAACTGAGAGATGCAGTTGCCAAACCACTGTCCATCATATTTGAAAGGTCTTGGCAGACTTGGGGAAGTTCCTGCTGGCTGGAGAAGGGCAAACATAACACCCATCTTCAAGAAGGGAAAAAAGGATGACCCTGGGAACTACAGACCAGTCAGCCTCACCTCTATGCCTGGCAAGGTCATGGAGCAGACCCTGCTGAAAGCTCTGCTGAGGCAAATGGAAAACTAAACAGAGGTGATTGGTGGCAACCAGCAATGGCTTCACCAAGGGCAGATCTTGCCTGACAAATTTAGTGCCTTTTTATGACGAAGTCACAGCGCAAGTGGACAAGGGAAGGGCAACTGATGTCATCTACCTGGACCTGAGTAAGGCATTTGACTCTCTCCCACATGACATCCTGGTCACCAAACTGGAAAAACATGGACTTGATGGGGGGACTACTCGCTGGATAAGGAATTGGCTGGATGGTGGTACCCAGAGAGTGGTGATCAAGGGCACAATGTCTACCTGGAGACCAATGACAAGTGGTGTCCCTCAGGGGTCAGTGCTGGGACCAGAGCTGTTTAACATCATTGTCAGTGACATGGACAGAGGAATGCAGTGCACCCTCAGCAAGTTTGCAGATGACACCAAGCCGTGTGGCACAGTCGACTTGCTAGAGGGCAGGGATCCATCCAGAGGGACCTAGACAGGCTGGAGAGGTGGGCCCAGGCCAACCTCATGACATTCAACAAGGGCAAGTGTAAGGTCCTGCACCTGGGTAGGCACAATCCCAAGCACAAATCCAGGCTGGGTGGTGAACGGCTGGAGAGCAGCCCTGAGGAAAAGGATCTTGGAGTCTGGGTTGATGAAAAGCTCAACATGAGCCTGCAGTGTGCACATGCAGCTCAGACAGCCAACCGAGTCCTGGGCTGCACCAAGAGCAGCGTGGGCAGCAGGGTAAAGGAGGGGATTCTGCCCCTTTACTCTGCTCTTGTCAGACCCCACCTGGAGTACTGTGTGCAGTTCTGGAGCCCTCAGCACAGGAAGGATGTGGAAGTGTTGGAGCAGGTCCAGAGGAGGCCATGAAGATGATCAGAGGGCTGCAGCAGTTCCGATATGAGAACAGGTTGAGAGAGCTGGGGCTCTTCAGCCTGGAGAAGAGAAGACTTCCAGGAGACCTGATAGTAGCCTTCCAGTATCTGAAGGAGGCCTTCCCCAGGAAGGCTTGAGAGGGATTATTTACAAGGTCTTGCAATGACAGGACAAGGGACAATGGGTTTAAACTGGCAGAGGGAAGATTTAGACTAGATGTTAGGAAGAAGTTCTTTCCAGTAAGGGTGGTGAGGCACTGGAGCAGGTTGCCCAGGGAGGTTGTGGCTGCTCCCTCCCTGGAGGTGTTCAAGACCAGGCTGGATGAGGCCTTGAGTGACCTGTACTAGTGGGAGGTGTCCCTGCCTATGGCAGGGGGTTGGAACTAGACGATCCTTGAGGTCTCTTCCAACCTTACCATTCTATGATTCTATGATCTTCTTTTAGTATATCGTATCTCATCTCATAGTTTTGTGCAAGGATCATACTGGCTTACTCTGGAGCCTTTAAAGATCGTACTGAAACCCAAATCAGGAAAAGTAATGAGCATGGTAAGTAGAATACACAGCAAAGCTCTCAGAGTCCTTGCTGAAAGCAGGAAAAACTGTGCAGTACTTGTTGAGTGCTGTGTAGCCTGACTGCAGCAGGCCAAAACCATAAGACTTTCAGCCTAGCTCACACAGAGACCTGGAGCTCTCTTAAATCTGTTTTTAGCCCTACTGTCTTAAGCAAGAAATTCCTGTGTGTTTCTAGAAAAAAGGTTTATCAGAATCTGGAGAGTACTACATACTTCACTCCAAATGCTTTGCACAGTTTATAATGTTCTGTTTTCTAAATAAAACTGTCTGCTTTATTGCCACTGTCATTACAGTGCTTCATTGTATTCCCACTGGCTCTAGGGTAAAGAACTATTGCTCTGTGCAAAGGATGGCCTGGCTATGGAAGCAAAATTGCTCCCCACACAATAACTACATAAATCTAATTATCTGTGAGGAGAGTCCTCTTTGGTAATCTGAGTCCTTGTAGTTAATTAAACAGAGGTTGATATGATTTTTTTTCCTCCTATCTTCTCTTCATCCGGAGTGACACTTTCCCTGGTCACTGAAATAGTGGAAGTTAATTCACATCGGGATGGCCAGTTAGAGCCGAATTCCCCAGTCCTAAAAGTTACCTTTTTACTATAAAATAGTAAGAACATTTTTCATTTCCCAATACTGTTTTGAAACATTTCTTGATATGAAATTTTCTAAACACCAAAGCTGTCGATAGCAAAGATACTGCACCTGCACATTTTAATTGGCTGGGGAGGCATATGTTCATAATTGGTATTTGCTAGTTTTCAGAAAGATTTTTTTCAGTGCAATGAATTTCAAAATTAATTCACACTAAAAACTCAAACATTCCATGGAGTGATATGTAGACAGGAGTGGTTAACCAGTTGAGCTCAGCCCATGTGGGAGTAGCAGAGTGTGTTAGTAACAGGAGTAAAACAGCTCTTTCTGTCTCCATCTCTACTCCAGCAAACACATCTGCACAATTCAGAAAAAACCAAACACAAATGGCCATGCAGGAACACGGTCCATACAAGAAAATTATTTTTTCCCATTCATAAATTTGCAGTTTGGGAAGACAATTAGTGCATTTACAGAAAAATAGAAATATCCTCATTGCAGATTTTGAAGTGTGGTGTACAAAGACTGAGAGTCCAAGTCAGAGGTGCGAGAGGGATGGGTCCAGACCCTTTCACTTTAGTGAAGAAGTCTCCTGAAGAGGCCCAAAGGGTTTTAATCTGAAAGACCACACACTATTAGAGTAGAAGCCTTTTTGGAAATCTAGCCCAGAGCTTGGTACACTTCACATATGAACTGCAATTTTAAATCTCCAGATCATCTATCATGAACATCAACTACCTAACACTATGCTATCAAGAAGTCTTAAACTGTCCTTCTTTTGTTTCTGCTGAACTCAATCTAAGTGTACTAATTTTACTCCTTTAGGATTCTAATGATGAGTCTTTTTTTGAAAAAAATAAAGAGCACATTCCAATTGTTTGTATTGCTGCTCCATAAATATAATTGCTTCATAATTTAGTTCTTCTCCCCATTTTCTCCAATAATGTACAGCCAAAATAAAAGTCATTTATGAAACTATCAGGTAGATGTTAACAACTCCAGTTGTAAACATGCAGTAGACAACAATAATTCTGAGGAAATTAAATTAATGGATACTTATTTCTAAAAGATTTGGTATGGAAAAATCCCAAAAGTTTCAGATTGTTCACATCTAATTTAATAGCATTAGGAATAGCTTCTCCTTCTATTAAAACAAAGTTTTGCCATTACATTTGATGAACACAACGCATAATAAGAAGGAACGAAGATGATGAAAATACAAGATCCTATCTCTCTCATGCTGCCTGTGCACTGCCTTGGCCTTTTTATCATGTCACTGAATACAAACCCCTGCCATAGAATAGCTACTCTGTTTCTTGTGCACTGCTGATTTTTGGTAGCTCTTGCCTAGCACTTTACAGGACTAATCACTTCAAAAGACATTATTTCTGAAATTCAATTACATAAGAGATATGTTAATATCTAGTTAGGTGACACCTTGTATGTCACACAATGTAGCTACACTACTCAACATCAGGATAAAGCAAACTTATCTCAATGAACACATTTGCATTTCATAGTGTGACACATTACTTTGTGATATAAACAGACAAATGGGATAAGAGAGGAGACATCTAGTATTACAAAACAGATAATGATGGATATGAATACTTAAAGAAAACATTCTGACAACCAATCAGTAACCATCAAGCAATCTCATTTCTGTTTAGTAGGTCACAGTTTCCACCACAGAATCTGGAATCTGTAAGATAGGAGAGAATAATACATCCCTTGGTAAGGTATTCATCTAAAACAGTGTTTCTCTACCTGTGGTCTCTTAAATGATTGCAAAACGTTCTAAATTCACCAAATCCCTGTGACTATACAAGATAATCTAATAAATAAATGGGCTAGAATAAGTAGTAAAATAATAATTGTTACCACCCCTTTTTTTAGCATAGCTTTGTATGAAAAGCAGGATGGCAACACTCCACATAGTCCATGTCAGAGATCAGGTGGAAGGGGAGTGACACAGAAGAGGAAATTAAAAAAAAAAAAAAAAATCNAAAAAAAAATCAAACAAAAAAACCCACCAAAAACCAACCAACCAAAAAAAACCACTGATTAGAAAGAAATTACCCAGAAACATTGATTTAGTTTATGTTGTTGTAAATTGTGTTTTTAATGGGGAAAGAAAAGCAATGAGGTTTTTACAAAGAGAACCAAGGAGAAAACAGAAGGAGAATGTTACGGGTTCTTGGGTAATTGTTGCATTTCACGAAACACAAGAAATGTACCTGTGCTGACCAGAGCATTGTGGGAGAGAAGTATTTGCAACAACTCAAGGTCAGCTAAAGAGAAAAACGGAGGGGAAAAGCAAGGAATTAGCAGATTCTAAAGGTAATTTTAGGACCCTAAGTTCAAAACAGAGCAAGGGAGACATGATACAAAGAATAGATCTGGAGGGAATTCTGTGAACCTGAATTAAGGCTACGCTGAACACTATTAAACTAATGGGCTTTAAAGTGAACAAACCACTACCCTTTGAAATGCTGGACATACACCAGGGAATTGAATTATATAATCTCGGGTTGACAAAATTGTTGGTTTTGAGGTTTTGTACATTTAGAAGAAAAACAAGATTTTTATTTTTTTTTAAATCAGCCAACTATAAAATTTCAACAAACAAATAGAAGGCTTATGGTGTCAAAAATTTACATGAAAATGCAAGACTTCTGCTCATAATCAGTGAAATTATAAGAAAATGTATTCAGATAAACCATTTTAATTCAAAATGACATTCCACTAAGTATACAGGGAGATGATCTTTGTATGCCATTTGGAATAAATTCTATTCAAATAAGTGTTTGATCTGAATATAAAAGTTACTGTCTATAACTAGCTGCAAACTGAATATTAACTTAGTGTTTAATACAGCACACACCTTTAAAAAGGGTTCAGTTTGTTCCTATGGTTGCTTGCTCTATCTCCTTGGGAAAAATAATGCTAAAGACTAGAGTCTGATCGTGATCTCACAACAAGAAATGAAGCTATAAACCCTCCTCACACACTTAGTCCCATTTAAGTCAGAATCCATCCTCTTTGAAAATTCATAGATATGCACAATCACAACAAATTCCAGCCCCAGGGTTTGCAACCCTAGTGGCATCAAAAGCATTAATATACTTTGTTCATTTTGATATTAAATATGAAAATTTTTTTTTTATTTCTTCAGTTGGATTGATCCTACATTTCAGAAAAAGAACACCCATGAGAGGACATCATAAGTATTGTAAGGGATTACACTTAATATAAAGGTTCATTTTCACCTTCAGAATTGTTTAGTTTCTGTTTAGCTGCCATCGTTTGGGGGGACAGATCTAAACTGTTGAGATCTTTAAGTACAGTTGTCACGATTATCCTGTGGTTATTGTATTGAAGTATTTGCCATGGTCATCTATACTCCTGACTTTCATATACTTTTTAATTAATTTCTGTACATAATCCATCTGCTTAAGGGAGAAAATAGCCTCTTCTTCAGCCAAGTTACATGGACAATGGGCATGGACTCTTCATGACTCAGTAAACCTACATATCTCTGCTGGAATCAGCACGACTTACATTTCTCCCTAACCAATTAAGCAACATCGCTTGCAACATTTCTGACTGATTTGGTTCACCTTTCTGAAGCCAAATTCTATCCCTCTGTCTAAGCATTTCTAAATACAAATAGCCAAAGAAAGCATTTGTTGCTCAAGTACTGAAGTCACTCCAACCCTAGCAGTTAAAGGCGGAAAAAAAAAAAAAAATTGAAAAAATATTTTTACTTGTTTATAAGGAACACCAGGAATCATTCCCACAGCCAAAGAGAATTAACTTTAAACAAACAAACAAAAAAAAAAAGCAGCATTATGTAAGATTTTCCCAACTCTGACACATGCACACCTGAAAATCGATTCTCTTTAAACTCATGAGCTATTTTATATTGATCAAAAATTCCTTTCTACATTTTGCCAAAACACCAAAAGATGTATGGGTACTACATCACTGAGTGAAGTAGTTGTTGTTAAGTAAACATAACTTTTCCTTCTCCTAATACAGAGGTAATCTTGCATCTACTTTTTAAAAGCTCTTTTATCTCGAAATAAAAGGATTAGGACATGAATTTTAGAGAGTCACAGTTCTCCAGTTTCATTGATGTTGAGTAATTCATGAAAAATTAAAACTGATTCTTATTCCAAATATATTTCTGAAAAACTCTTTCATCCTGACTTCCAGCAAGCATTTTGGTAACAAAGACCTTCCCTTAAGACTGGTTTATCAGGACAGAAGCCAGATTTTTGAGACAGGATATAATTCATCTGATAAAACTTATTTAAATCATATTTCATGGCACAATAACAAGATAACTATACATAAAAACACAACTGAAAGCACTGTACAATTACAAGTTTTGTAACACTTCCATTATCATGCCATTTATTGCATGAACAGGAACAAAGTTTTATATTTATCTATCTTTTAGTGGTTATTAAAAAGAACTTCTAAGTAGGACACCTCCAAATTGCAGATGCAAATCATGTATTTGTACATTTTATTACTGCAAATGAGATCCTCCTTAGCAAGTATAAAAAAAAAAAAATATAGGACTGATGTTTACACTGCAAGAAACATTTACACTTTCTTACTAAAAGAGATGAACACAAGCCAATGCATTTGCTTTCAATTTGATAATGAGATTGTTTAGAAGAGTGCAAAATCAAGCTTTCCTCTAGATTCTATGTTATATCCCAGACCAAAAATCAAAGTACAAAACATTAAGCATCTCTCTAACATCAGAGTCATTCTAGTATAACCCTAGAAAGAATTTAGCCTGTCTGGAACACCAAAAATGCTGAGACAAATAAACAATCTGCTTTTGGAACTTGGTAGAATTATGATTGATCAACAGACCCTAAGTCTTACTGAGTTGGTTAGAGTGGTAAAAGATCATAATGCACGATCAAATGTAAAAAGATAATACTTTCATAGGCGATAGAGATGACCTGGAGCAGAAATAGCCACTACTAAAATAGAATCTCTGCAATGGAAAAGTACTGGCTTTTAATGTATACTCTGACTTGTTAACTGCTATTCCAGGTAGCAATCATTAAACAAGCAAAACAACTAGCCCAGAGTAAAGAGATAAATATCTATTTATATACAGTACCAAAACACATTTAATGATACACTGCGTATTATTAGTTATATGCCCTTCAGCAGGACGAAACATCCCAGAAATTTCTGTTTCAGCATGATCTTAAAGGAATCATCTCTGTAGCTCTAAATACAATCACATTATTTTCTATGAGTGTCAGTTTTATTTGGCAGTATTACATTTTCCAACATTTGGGTTTCTAGCATTTTTCCATGGCTATCTGCGTAGATTAGAAAGGTTCTTAACTGTTATCTGTAATAGATTTTGCCTGTAGCAAAATTCATGCAGGCATAATAGAAGAACAAAGTGTACTCTGATGAAATTGCAACCATAATTTCCAGATGCCTGACATTTATTGCTTATTGCTATTAGAATTCAAGTGCCTATTTGTTTTGGACTTTGCTTTTATTCTTGCATCACAAATGTATAATGGAAAAAAAGATATTTTAAATGCTGGGTTAAGCATCGCAGATCAACACAAGGATCCAGTATAATCAATATTACTTAAACACACTCCTAGGCAATTAATTTTTAAGGAATCAAATTGTTGTACCACATCAAAATTTACAACAATACAATAAGGGTTGTTACATTCTTTATTGTTTAATTAAAAGCAACATTTAGCATGCATGCAACTAACTGTTCAGACATCATGACATAAAATGCCCTGTTTATCAGTGAGAGATATAGAAACAGCATTTACCGTATGTTTTATTACACAATCTTAATTAGACTTTATTAAATTTCATCTGCTTACCAAATTATCAAATATAATACTGCAGAACCCCAGAGAAATATGCTGCAATGCACACAGCTGTATCCTAAGTATCTGCAACACTTAGTTTCTCTATGTAGCACCAGTTTTATGTACAGTGCTTCAGCACATTCAGTGTAGAACCACTCAAATGCTCACATGCATCTGAAGAGAGGGCCAGTATGGAAGGATTTAATTTACATGTTTGCCTTTAAAATGTGGTGACATACGCATTAATCACATAAGCAATTGCTCTTATGTAGGCTGTGATTTTCACAGATGAATTCAAGGGAAAAGGCATCAGGTTAAATGCAACGGAAGGCCCAATACCCAGCGGCACCCAGTGCCCAATACTAAGTGGCACCTTAAAGAAAAAAAAAAAAAAAAGGAAAAAATCATTAATCCATTGCAGACTCTTGCTCATGTGCCCAAAGTTCAGCCTTCAGTCATTCTCCCACTCTTCATACTCTCCTGCTGAAACACATCATGGAAGATGTGTCTCTCTCTTTTTTTTTTTTTTTTAATATGAATGAAAGGAGACCTGGATCCTGGATCCTGCTCCTGGCTCTGCCTTAAATCTCTAGAAGACCATGAGCTTCAACTTGGTATCTGAAGCAAGGGCTAGCCTTTTAGGAATCAGTTAAATGATAGGTGTCCCAGAAACTTCAAGACATCAGGCAAGACAAGGCTTTAGCAGTCCAGTTTTCAGATGGTTCAGTAGGGTCAGTAAGGCACACATGCCTTAAAGTTATTTTAGTAGCACAATGAATATTATTGTTGTCCTTGGGCTGTCTGGCACCATGTTTCTGAAACTGAAGCACAAAGTGCTCAATCTGAGTGAATGCTCTGAATGAATATTGCTTTAAAGAGAATGTCTTAGTCCTCTGACTAGTACTGATTTTCCATCCCTTTTTCTGAGATCATTTAAGTATGTTTGATGAAGCAAACACATAGAACTCACCAGCAAACAAACCTCCCTACTCAAAATATTTAATCCTTTGCAACAGGCTAAACAAGAAAATGGGAGACAAAAGTTTGCCCCACTGGTTTATACATTTTATATTCTGCATTTTAGAAAATACTAGAGCCTTTTAATCATCAGGCAAACAAAACATTAAAATGTTGGTGATGTAGCACTGGCTTACTCACAAATAGAAAGAAAAATCGGCATTGATAACTTCTTCCTAATAGGAAACTTTTTAAACAAGTACAGTACTTCCTTAGATTTATTACTTCTTGAAGAAAGTGCATGTTCAGTAAATGGCACTCAACTACAGTAATCATGATCACTCAAATAGGATAAGAGTTATCTTAATTTAAGCATTTTTTTGAATACTTGATTGTTTTCCAAATAATTTTACATACCTCTTACTCAATATGTTCTTTGTTGTCCTTTTGTAAAAAAGAAACCAAAAGAAACCTGGGAAAAGTTGTGGGTATGTAACATGGGAGCAGATCTCCATATGAGAACTGGATTTGCTTCTGTGTTCTGAGACTATTTGATCTCTGCTTGGGCATTTTGGTCTGTCCCAAATTCTAGGAGGGGCTTATCCCTGCACCTTGTACAGAAATAAGGTGTTTGTATAAGAAGAAAACCTCTCCAGTTTTGGTTTATTTTCCAGGTACCTACTCCAAAACCTTTATATAGTCCATATTTGGGTCACTTCTTACTGAAGTGACCAGGAGTTCAGACTTCAGCCTAGGAGAGACATGTCCTGTAACTCACAAAGAAAAGCAGCATATTCCTTCAGATAGTCATGATGAAGTGTGCTGTGAAAAATCCAGTCTCTGACATCTACTTCTACTCCTAGCCACAGTGTGCAACACAATTTTTTAAAAATTAATAAATTTAAATACAGTAGGGTTTATTCCATCTTAGGATTTATTTTTTTTTTTAATACACAGAGGGGAATTTCATTCCTCCTCTAAGTGAAACACCACAGAAACAAACCTCGAGAGCAAGAAGAGAAAGTAACTCATGATATGAGCAAATAGTCCTAAGGTTCTGAAAAGGCTGGTTTTAAAGATACACTGAACTACAGCAATCCAGTTGAAGTAATCGCCATTTCCTGAAAGATGGAGCTAAACCTGATGTAGCAGTATGGAAAGGTTCCTTGCTTTTCATAGACTGGGTCACAGTTAGCTCTGTCACGTAGTGACTGGTTCCTCTGGTGTTAGACCATACTATCAACTCAAAAATCTTCACCACTAGGAATTGTTTAACATCTCTGGGTACTCTATGTACTTGCCCACTTTTGCTATTAGAAAGATTTTCCTAACGTTTAACCTAAATCCCCAAGCTCCACTTTCAACTCCTCACTCTTTCTCCCAGCAGAAATGAAGATCAGTAGTCTCTCTACTTACACAACACCAAGAATAAATCCTCAGCCTCTTACCCAAGCCACAGCAGTTATCAGGGGAGCACCCTCCACTGGGTAAATTATCTCATGACTCAGAAATTAATTTACCATTCTCAAACACAAAAATCTGTTCCAGAAAAAAAAACCAGCTAACTAAACCAATAAATAAATAAAAACATCTATATTTCCCATTCACTGTTTTACATTTCTGGCTCTTGTGGTTTTTAAATTCGCTTACAAGTATATCAGGGCCTGGAGATACAAGAAGACAAAGAGCTGACAACTCCTTTGCAATCCTTGAAGAGCAATAGCAGACACCTGCAGTCTTGCAAATTTTTCAGAGCACAGACACTATCTCTGCCACATATGTTGTCAAAGCGCAAAACAGAGAGATGGAGGAAAGACTGGATAAGAACAACATAATATGTTCAATTCATGCATTATGTATTGACTACTACTTTGTGGAAATTCAGAAAGCACTGACAATTTGGAAGTCTTAATCTATAATCTATGCTCCTGCAATCTAAATGAGAAATGTGGCTTTATACACTTCAAATGTCAGTCTGTCTTACTGCTGCATTATAGCCCATTCCAACACAAAGTTGTATACATACCATATCATATCTATATTACAGCATGGAAAGCTAGGAACCTATAAAAAGAAAAAGGTATAACCTTACATACTTTCATATAACACTTAGGCAGAGTGTACCACACTGAACAGGGGAGTCGCAGAATCACAGAAATATTCTGGTTGGAAAAGACCCCTAGGATCATCAAGTCCAACCATTAAGAAAGCAAATGGATCATAGTGCTGGGAAGAAGCACAGAGCACTGGGATCTCTGGCAAATACATTTCATGTTCCCCTATCCCACCCCAAATCAGTGACATCTCTGAGTTAAATCAAATTCTGCACCAAGTGGTGTCAGGATCTTTCCCAATGGACAAGGTCAGGGAAGCAGAAATAATGACATTGAGATACCTTCTAGAGAGAAAACAGCACGTGTTGCCTGCTGCTGCCCCTTTAAAGGGTGGGGATTGGAGTTTCTGCAGCCAAAAATGGTCTTTGAGGACCCAGAGGAGAAGGAAAGCGGCTGCAGTGAGGGCTTGGCAGGTGCGTATGGAAACAGGGACTAGAGGACACAGCAGTGTTTTGTACCATGGGGTGTTTTCCCCCTCCACACACACCCATGGGCACTGTGGAAGGGGTTACAGGATGAGTGACCAGGGCATGGGTCCATTTGGGGCTGAAGGTAACCCCAACCTGAACCACCACACAACACGGCACCTCCACTACAAATGGAGACCTCTAGCTACTAAAGAAGGCAACCCAAGCCATGGTGCTGACCTTATAAGAGGCCTCATCTTGCACCCTCAAAAGCAAAACAGAAAAAAGGGATTTTTTTGGTACCCCTCTTCAATGCTTACCCCCGGCCCAGGTTCCACTCCCTTCTCCTGCTTCCTAACACATGACCGCATCCCCAGATAAGTTGTGTAATAGCAATTCACGAGCAACCCAGAAGAAGCAGAAAGGCTGCAGAACATGAAAACGATGGAAAAAAAGAATGCCAACGATAAAACTGAGGAGAGAGGGTGTTAAAAACAGACAGGACTGGGGAAAAAGCAAGAGCAGCACAGAGAAAGGGGGAATGGAATTCCTCTGGAAATCATTAATAGTGCAGGAAGCTTCAGGACTAGTCATATCATAGACTGCAGGAGCAGGAAACTGCTCGAGAGACAGAAAATATGTTTGTATCTCAGCCTTGACTTTGATCCACTGAAACATTTCTCACATCTTTATTCTTTTAAAAATTAGCTTCAAGAACTTTTCAGTGATAAAATGACTAGGAGATTGTTTCAGATAAAATAACTTTCAAGAACTTAAAGAAAACACTGAAATGTAAACCTGAAAGACTGAAATAAGATGGGAAATGAAAAGAAACACAATAATCCCTATCTGGACTTACATATTGTGTAATTTGCTGTGTGTGAAGGTGTGTGTATCTGTGTGCAAAGGTACATATAAGGTCTTATGATTTGAAAGTTAAAGTTTTTTCAGTCATGACTCATGAATTTCTAGATTTGATTATGATGAAGCTTGTCAGCCAACAGAGCTGATCCAGCACAGACACAGAGATAATCTGTGAAAAGGTCTGGCATGGCTTATTTCCCTACAGGACTGTGGGACTAGAGAATGAGTCACAGCTTGACAGTGGTGTGGTCTTGGAGGAGTTTTACGGTATGCGATCTGTAATCACCAAGCCTATATGCAGTTCATAGTTCCAAAACACCAAAGTAGAAAATTTACTGAGAACTTTAATATTAAGATGGGGTGGATGATTTTGTTTTGTGGTTTTGTGTTGATTTCCGTTTCTTTTTGCAAAGTAGGCTTATAATCTAGTTCAGGGCCTTGAGCAGTCAATGTTCAGATATAGTCAAAACACCATCAACATGATAGAACAATGAGGAAAACGAAGAATCATTCCTTTCTCCATGAGGCAGAACATGGTGTATGTCAATCTTCCAGATGTACCTTTTTTCCTAAGCACATCTAATCCCTCTGTCCTAGAATTCAAGACACAACGTCAGTTAACCTCGCATATAGATTTCTACATATGACTGTCAGGAGAAAATGTTCTGTAGGATGTCCTCTGCTTTGTGAATTCATCTACTTTTTCCCTAGAATATGGAATTATGAGAGTTTAGACTGACAGTGTGCTGACAGCACTAGGTTTTAGTTCATCCAGGCTTCGAGCTCAGCAAAAGAAACCAGGTAAAGAGGAAGCAAAAAGCAGTCAGGAGAGAAAAATCAGAAGCGGTAACTGCTGCCTCTGACAGCAGTATGTTTAAAGACCATCTATAGGAAAAAAGTACAACCTCTCTTCCCTAAAGGCTCTTTCTCAGTGAAGATCTTAGAGGATTTTTCTTGTATTCGCAAGCTCTTTTATCTATTTGTTTTAACGTTTCAACTCTTGGAAGTCGAGTGAATCTCATCTAACATGCCACAACTTGCTAAAGGACACTGCCAGAAAAGGAAGGATTTAAACTTGTGTTTAATATTATATTTCAACATTTGATGAAGTTCCAGTTACTTCAGCGGTACTACAGTGGCCTGGTTCTCAACGTACATAGTTCTTTCGTTAAGGCAGGCCTTTAACTAACAGCCAAGGGAGATTTTTTTATTGTTACTCTATTCCTCTAGGCTGCTGCATGATTGATCTTAAAACCCACAAAGTTTATGTCTTAAATTAAAAGGGCATAATAGGTTGACTTTCAGGATAAACTTTAAGCTGTTTCTTTTAGGAGAGCTTAAGATAGAACTGTATAAAATGTAACCCAGAGTACTCCCCGCTGTTATTTTTCCTCAGTGCATGCAGTATATAAAGAGACATGATGTTCAAAGACTATGCATAAAGCAAAGTTTGTACGTATGTTCTGAGCATCTCAACTCTTTTATGCATATTCTTTACATGCCATGACTCATTTTAAAAAATGCAAACAGTAACATAACATTAAAAAACTAATTACAGTGATAAACGTAGGCTTACACCTAAAGAGCCTTCCTTGACAAGAAAGCCAAAATAATTACTCCAAGTCCATTTCAGGAAGATAAGTTATTTTCTGAAAATACGTAGAAGTATAAAAATACAAAGAATTTGCAGAAGTCAAGCTAGACAATGGTAGGATCTAGTAGAGGTATACCTATATTGTCCAGACTTGAACCTCTGCAAGCTCAGTATTGTGCTGTTAACTCTTAAATCTCTTTCTGCCTTTGTCTCTTCAGTTCAGCTTCGCTTAACATTTTCTAAGTATAGCACCAGCTAAGGTGATTTTCTGCTTCCTCATTGCTCCAAACGTGGTGTTGCAGCAGTGCTGCAACAAAAGTCCTCCTGCTATTTTGTTTTATTCTAGTGAAACTGATTCTCTGCAGTGCTGCCCAGATTCTGATTTTTTCTGCTCATGCAACCAGTTCTGCATACTCATTGGTCAGGCAAAGCAAAACCATCAAGGTGAAAAAAAAAAAATTGTCCACTGTACCTGGCCTGACAGAAATGTGAAGAAATGGTGCTTTCCACTTCCATGTAAACACATTTAATGGTAAATCTACTTTATGACTTCAAGATATTCATGGTATCCATAACCTAGGTACATTTTTACAACTATCCCACACATCGGGAGTATACTGTAGCATGCTCTTGTTGAGAATTCAAGGGAAGGAGGGAAGGGGTATTTGTTTGGTTTTCCTCTTTTTGTGGCCCTGAAAGCTAGAAGACACAAATAGTTTTTTTTCCAGCTTCCTTTACAATAGATCAAAAGCAGTCTCCTACATATATGAACAACATACACCATCTTGAGCTCCACTTCTCTTTCCAAGTTCCTCTAGGAAACTGAAAAAAAATTCCAGAAATTATCAAGGTACAGTATACAAAATTGTCTATTAAACTTAGACGTAAGTGAATAAGGCTCAAGAGTAATTGTTAAAAATATTTACTGTGTGTTCTTAATCCACTGCTTTCATAAAACCAGCATGAAGTATCACAGTATCACCAAGGTTGGAAGAGACCTCAAAGATCATCAAGTCCAACCAGTTACCAAAGACCTCAAGACTAGACCATGGCACCAAGTGCCACATCCAAACTCACCTTGAACACCTCCAGGGACGGTGACTCCACCACCTCCCTGGGCAACCCATTCCAGTAGCCAATGACTCTCTCAGTCAAGAACTTTCTCCTCACCTCAAGCCTAAACCTCCCCTGGCACAGCTTGAGACTGTGTCCTCTTGTTCTGTTGCTGGTTGCCTGAGAGAAGAAAACAACCTCCTCCTGGCCACAACCACCCTTCAGATAGTTGTAGACAGCAATAAGGTCTTCCTTGAGCCTCCTCTTCTCCAGGCTAAACAATCCCAGCTCCCTCAACCTCTCTTCGTAGTGCTTGTGCTCGAAGTCTCTCACCAGCCTCACTGCCCATCTCTGGACATGGTCAAACACCTCAATGTCCTTCTTAAATTGAGGGGCCCAGAACTGGATACAGTACTCAAGGTGTGGCCTAACCAGTGCAGAGTACAGGGGGAGAAGTAGTTCAGGTAAGAGTTCCATCTTCTGAGCAGGGCCAGTTGAAAGCCCAGGAGGGTTTTCCATTTAAAGAAAACTGAAGCTTACTTTTCGGACTATCTTCAAAAATGCACACATATTCTCTTCTGTGCATACACATGGCTTTTAGTTCCTAGGATACAGCCCTGATATGAACAGGAAGTTCTTCATATACCCTTTTTTGCATACTGAATATCTGCAGAGATTTAGAAATGGAAGCTTCAGTGTCTCTCTTTTTTTCTCCACATAACTATAACATCAGAGTGATGCCAGACTCTCTATAGTCACTTGTCTGTTTTTCCCACTGCGAAATCTTAAACCACAAGTGTTAATTTAACAAACTCTGAAAAGCATCCTGAACAGAAATTTGATTGCTAGATAGTAGTGGTATTTTTAATCTAACATAAAGTTTTCTCTATCCATTAGTGTTTAGTCCAGCTATTGATTTTAATTCTCTGGAGGTTTTGTACATGTTTATCTTGCAAGAGCTAATGTCTGAAATTGTTTGACCACCTTTGGTCTCTGGCTTATAAAGAGAATTAAATTCATCTACAAAATGGCCAACAGATAAAATTTTAAGAGATAAATAGTTGTGCATCTGTGTAACAGCTAGTGCCCACATTTTTGTCCCATAATTTCTGCAAGACAGAAGAACTCTGAGCTATGTTTTGCTATATTAAACTTCTTCGAAGACCTTACATGAATACCATTAAGTGTGCTTGTCAAAGCACAAGGTGCCCTTGGACCTGAGATTTGGACAGGGGAAAATCCACACATCAATAGTTCATCCTAAGATCCAAATAAACACAATGGATTTGCTATTTTGATGTTTGAAGAAAATTATTTATAGCAGAGGAATCAGCAATCCTTCGGGGACGTGTTTTAAATGTAACTTCATTAAGAGCAAGAGGGCAGGGGATAAATGTTTCCAGCTTCTGTTGAGAAGATCAGTCAGTCAATAAACTGTCCAACAAACAGAGAGGAAACCTTCCTACTTCTCCAAATAGGTTTGTGTTCCTGTCATATGTTCAATAAAAATCCTTAGGTTTCCTGCTAAGCACCATGGACTGTTTTGATTTTGGATTGGCTTTGAATGGCATGGGCAGATACTCATTCTGGAAACAGTTCATTCACGCTTGTACACCATGTGACTGCAAGCTGAACCCTTTTACTTGCCATAAAAATGCTCCCACAAAGCAACTCTGTCAGCTTGACAGAGAGCAACCCAGGCCGTTTGGCTTTGGTATCACATATACACATTTAGCTGTCAGCTGAAGATGGTCAGGAATGTCACCTCCTCAGCAGGAGCAGCTTTAGCCCTCAGAAAGTCATTACAAAATGAAGTCAACAGATTCAAGGGAAAGTGCATGGTGAAGAGCACTGACAGAATATGATTCAGTAACATTTTCAACAGACTGACGATGTTGGGGTGTTTTTTCATCCACCTAGTTACCAACACTCAAAATGATTATTGTTTTCTTTTTCCAGCACTTTCAAAGAAAACAAAACCCACAAACCATGACCAAACCCCAAATGTCTGATTAAACAAAAGTCTGTTCTGTGACTGGGAAAGCATAATTATTAAGCCATGATGTCTTTCTTTAAAACCAATTTTGCATCAAGGATCATGTACCACTGCCACTTACACAGGGTTCCTCATAATTGCTCCATGCAATGCTTTGATTAATTAAATCACACTAGAGATTGTTTCTTAGTAACACACCTGGTACGCTCTTTGTTGTTGGCATTCATTAAAACCCTGTGTTTCATGCTGCTTTGCAGCATGAAAGGATATTAATCAGCTAAATTGCCATTAAGAGTCATATCAATATTTGCTGCACACTGATTGTTTTTCTAAATCTTCAACAAAGGACATTTCATTGAAATCTCAAGTTGGTAACTAACCATATGACAATGAAGTCAAATTAACATGTTTTATTTTATCTCTAAAAAAACCCCAAACATAAATAAACAAACCAACCAAGCATATAAAGTAAAATGCAAAGCCAAGGTGTTGGGGTTATTTTGTTTTTTTCTGTCTGCTACTCTAAGACCGGGAGTGGCATGTGAATAAACTAAAATTGATGCTCAGAAAACCTTTTAAAAATAAAAAAATAAAATAAAGGCTCTCATTAATGTCTGTTCTGTTCCCTAAGCAGAAAGCGATCCACTTTGTAATGCAACATTGGTAATTAGGTTCAGTTTCAGAGACTGAGCTGAAAAAGTGCCCAGGGAATCAAATGTTACTTTTCATTATTAATGTGAATGAGAAAATGTTTCCAAATATTTCTCCTTCCTAGCAACAGTCTGTTTACTTATGATCAGCAAACACCTTGATAAATTGAAGGTGAGCCAGCAGAAGGGGAGTGGCTATCACATGAATTACTTTTGGGTTCTCCACAACTTGTTCTTAGATTCCTACTTTATTCAGGATCTACATAACAGGAAAAAAAAAAAAAGTCTTCTGCAGGGCAAATACTTTTTTTTTCAGTGCTGTACATTTTGTGAAAAAGCACATCATACATCATTTAAGCTTTCTTGTAGTCTTCGGTACCTATTGACAGGGTCTAGACTGTGCTGCTTCTAGAGTTGTCTCCTAGCTATGAGACATGACTGCAACAGTGGGAAGAAATCTAAAATTCTAATTTCTGCACTGAACTGGCTCACACCTCTGACATTTGGTGTATACTAACAGAAACAATAGCTGTTCCAAACCAGATTTTCTTACTAATCACAAAATTTGAAGGAAGACAGAGCACTCAGTGGCCAACCTATCTTGTGAAATATAAATTATACAACAGTTAAGTGCTTCTGTAATCCAGAAGTCACTTTTTTTAACTACATCTTAAAATATATTGCATCAATCCAGAATAATGCAAGCACATAATTGCACGTGATATAAAAAAAGTTTGATTCCACAATTTCCTCACCTGTATTTGTCATGGACTCAATTTGATACAGTTTACTGTGTGGTATTTTGTCCTCTTTAGGTCTGTGTTGAGCACTAGCAAGACCTATAATTGCACCGAGATTGGCTTCTTCATTCCTTGAATGTGCATCTCTCCACAATGGGTTCATGGCTGCTCTTTGAGCTTGACATCTGACTTAATCCAGACAGAGTCTCCTGTCTCCCAATCATGCAACTTAGACAAAAATCATACATACCTGAGGTAGACTGTGATTGATCTTAACTAAAAGGCTGAGAAGCAGCTTCACATCCTGCCTTTGGATTCTCTTTCCAGAACACTATCTTAAATAAAGTTTTAGGCCTACAACTTTGTAAAACAACAGCATAGACAATGACAACAAATATTAGAACTTACCACAATTCTAAAAATCAAAGGTATTGCCTTGCCAACAGTGCCAAAGCTCTCCATTTCCCCAGGCAAAATCCCTAATACTTTCACAAAGCATTGCAACACTCATCTCTTGCCTGTCTTTTCTTGAGTTTGTGAGTCAAGAGAAACAGTTGAATAATCAAAAATTGGATTATTAATTTGCTATATGGTTTATATTTAGTTGTGAATCACCAACATTGGAAATGCATTCATTTTCTGATATTTTTTAAATATGTATTAGCAACCATAAGAGTTTTATAGCGTTCTGTCGTGAGTCCATAAAAGCCAACAGAGTAAGGCTCTCAAATGAATTGGAGGAAAAAAACCCAGAATTATATTTGGAGAGAGTGTTACAGATAGAAATTACAAAGCGGGTGCAGAATCCATAAGTGAACCCCCTGAATTTACCCCGAACCCCAAAACTAAATCTACAATCCACAGTGCTCCAATCCTTCCCTTCCCCCCTACCCCCCCATGCCTCTACCATCCAGGAGACCTAAGCAGAGCCTCTGGAGGCCCCAAACCAGGCCTATCCTTACAATGTTTGTCCCGATAACACAGCTCCTGCCTGGCACAAGGCTGCAGTGGGAGGAAAGGAGAACAAGTTGGCCTTGGTTATGGAGAGATAGCAGAATTATGGGATTGAATAATAATCTTCCAGTCCCCAGAGGACTCTTTTTAACCTTATAGTTCCCAACCTGGGACATACAGAAACTGTAGAAAACATTTCTTTATGGTACTCTCTGCTTATTACCTTCTTGTACACACCAGTTTGCTCTGCCTAGTTGCTTGTGAAAGAAGCATAGCTAGTTAAGTGATGAGGCATGTTTGAATTCAGGCTTGTCATTTCTCCTGCTGAAAAATGTGATTGTGTTATTGACATTTATGAACCATAGTAAACACTGAAAATTTGCCCTGAAATGAAGATTCATGCCTCCAGTACCATTCCTGAGAAAATATTTTAAAGTACCTACAAATTCTTATTGTTGTATTATTTTTATTCTAGATAGGAAAAAGAAAACAAAACAAAAAAAATTCCTCAAACCAAATAAAACCCACCCA
>VWZE01014164.1:79868-105805 GCA_013396675.1 Eubucco bourcierii
CCACTCTCTGGGTTCGACCATCCAGCCAATTCCTTATCCAGCGAGTGGTCCATCCATCAAGTCCATGCTTTTCCAGTTTGGTGACCAGGATGTCATGTGGGACAGAGTCAAATGCTTTACTCAGGTCCAGGTAGATGACATCAGCTGCCTTTCCCTTGTCCACTGTCGCTGTGACTTCATCATAGAAAGCCACTAAATTTGTCAGGCAAGATCTGCCCTTGGTGAAGCCATGCTGGTTCCCACCAATCACCTCTGGTTTGTTTTCCATTTGCCTTAGCAGGACTTTCAGCAGGATCTGCTCCATGATCTTGCCAGGCACAGAGGTGAGGCTGACTGGTCTGTAGTTTCCAGGGTCATTCTTTTTACCCTTCTTGAAGATGGGTGTTCTTGTTCCTGTAGGACAATTTTGAGACAGTTAACCTAGAACTGGTTATTTGCACATGTAGCCATAGCCATACATGCACATACTCCTCTCCTCCTTCCAGAGATGGCAGCTATACGGTCTTTAGCTCACTTTAGCCTATCATCTGGTACCTCCTGTGCTCCTGATGCTGGGGAACACGCTGGGGAACTGAGGTCACTGCCAGGCCTGGAAACACGCCACATCCAGGAACACTGCAGGACCATGTACATATTTTCTGAATAAGATTTTAATACTGTGCCACTAATTTGGTAGAGTTGTTTTATCATTTCATCTCTGCATTTCCTCCCAAACCCTCTCAGACATAAATGAAAAAGGTCCTCCCTATCTGGTGGCAGACAACTACCCACCACTGACACTTTCTAGATATTCATGGAATGGCTTTCTCTCTCATACCTCTGTAAATCTCAGAAGCTAACATGAATTCATAGAAACACTTAATGTAGCATAATGCACCATGACTGATGAAACACTGTAAGCTGCAGTACAATCCAGTTTCTAGGCTTCTGAAAACAACCCTGAAATGAATCTCTCTTCTCTGAAAGACAGAGAAAAACAACTTTAAAAAAACCCAAACCACCCAACACAAAAAAACCCAAACTACCAAACACTTGCTTCTCCTTATTTGTCTCTTTCTGGTTCCTTAGTAAATTTAATTAATGACTACCAAGACCCCCAAACTGTGAAATGTCATCTAAAATGAAGATGAAGCAGAATATGGTACTATTATGAACAAGGAACCTAAGGAGGACATGAGGGTTTTTGGTTGTGGTAGGGTTTTGGGTGGTTTGCTTTTGTTATAGTTGGGACAAGCTTGCAGTCCAGGGACTGTGCCTGGGGGTATTTAAATTTTGAGTGAGACTTGAGGTCATTTTAAAGATAAGTAGAATACTTACTGATGGAAAATATTTACCCTGAGTAAGTCAGGTAAAGAAAAAGTAGTTTTAAAGACTGAATTGATTTCTTCTTAGACCTGTCAGCATGTGTATATTTCTCCAGTCTCCAAGACTAGGACAATAGAAGGCAATGAACTCAGCTTCACTTCCATATCCAGTGCTTTTCACCTTTAGATTTTCAGTAAAAAATATATGGTCTGAAAATAAAGTAATCTAATCCTTGCTAAAAATAGTTTCCCTAAGAATGTATTTTTTACATATCAAGGAAATAATTCTGTTCATAATGGAATAAACATTAGAATACTACGTATCTCCAGATCCTATCTAAATCTGAAACACTCATTTCAAGAGATTTTCTGGTTTGTCTACACTATGACCGAGTCAACATTACATGACAGAAAAGAACAACTCATCACTGCCTTTTTCATATAGCAGTGGAAGGTAAGGGAGGTAACAGAAGTTACCAATGTCACACACACACAAACAAAACAAAACAAAAAATGGAAGGAGCAAAGGAAGGAAAGAAATTAAGATCTCCAAATATGAACATTTTAGATTTTACTGAAGGGAAAAATTTGGAGACCGTTATTGAAATTCATGCATATTTCTGGAAAAGTTAAATATACAACTAAGTAGCTATTAAGGTGGATTACATACAGTTAATTTAGGGTTTAAAAAGCTGAGGACACCTTATGACATCAGCAAAAAAGCACTGAAATGCAACTGAAGAGAATACATAAAGGGATTTACTCCTCTCAAAAGGTTTGCCTTAGATCTCACAGACAAAGAGGTTCTTCTAATAGCAGTTTGACAAACTTTACCATGTCCATGAGGAACAAATAGGAACATAGCACAAAAGCCTATTTCTGTGACATAAGACAATTTGTTGCATCTTTTCAAGTGACTGAGCTATACTTTTATTTTCCAGTCCTCCTTTTCCTCCACCCCTTACTTCAGGTCCTATCCTGACAACAGAGCAAAACAAGCCGATTATGTATTTGCTTTGAGGGATGCTTATGCTTTTCAAGTTCGAACTCCGCTTTTCCTTCCGTTGACTTCAGCATACTTTGGATCAAGACTGCATCAAGTCTGGCAAAATAAAAGCTCTGGATCAGCTCACTGTAATAAGATACAAGGGTAATGTTAGACATATTTACAAAACAATCAACAGAACCACCCATGTTCTACTTCAAGTTAACTGTTCAGTAGCCTCTTTATGCCTTGAAGAGAAAGTTGGTATCTGGTTCTCAGGACAGTGTTTGGTGACAGAAAATTTTCTTCCTTCCGAGTGTGAGTGGAGGGAGGAGGGACGCACAAGGAAACATGGACTGTTTTCTAGCAGAAGGTTTTCACAGGCTCAGTGTTTCCAGCTTTCAAGATAAACCTCTCGACTTTGCTTTGACATTAATTTCTGATAAATGCCTCAAGTTTACCTTGGCATTTAACAAAGCAGCAGGAGACCATTATCCTGTGACAACGCTCTATTCCACTGATACTATCTCTTAATTGGAGAAAATTTCTCTTCATCTGAAAATGTTTGGCAAGGTTCCCCATAAAAAAAAAGAAAAACAGAACACTATGGTATATCTAAGTTGTAAGCTTTAATAAGATAGGGAATAAAAAACCCAGAACAGATGTAAATCAAATCTTTCCTATCAAGTTGCAGAAAACAAGCCCATTGTTGCAGACACCACTGTGAACCCCAGCTTTTAATTATTTATACAAACTATGTACATGATAGGGTACTTGGAAGGATGGTCAGTGTTATAGATAGTCATGCAGCTCATTTTTTTGTAAAACAAAGCAAATAGGAACTAACAGCAATTGTCAGAACAGCAGTAATTTTAATGGCTTTTCCACACAAGTGACAGCAGTAGCCGGCCTGTCAAACAACACAACACACAACTTGGAGGAAAAAAATAGAGCTAAACCAGCAGATTCAGATTTGCAAGAGATTTATGGTCTAGTTCCCGTGTTCTGTCATAAAACTGTTTTGCTTCTACTTGTTTCTTAGCTAAGAACTTAATAATGTTCTTACCTGCACACTCATATGAGGCCCATGAAAGCCAATTGCCTTGTCAAAACAGTTAAGTTCAGTGGCAGTCTGACTACCTGTGCCCATACAGTGCTACTGCAGCACTAATGAGTCTTTAACTCAAAAATTTCATATTGTTGTCCCTTTCTCGCATTCCATTTTTCCCCACTAATCCCAGTCTTCTAGAGGTTAACTAGCCATTTCCCAAGTGATAGCTTATCAAATGTTTTACTGAAGTCCAGAAAATTAGATCTACTACCTCTCTATTGTCTAGATTATCATTCATCTCCAGGAACAGCCTCTCTCTCATTCCATCTAGGGAATTTGATTTTATCAGTGTTCATAAGGAAAGAAGTGCTTTACATCTATATTATTCCCCTTCCATAATAAAAAACCAGCATACTTCAAGTATTGGTGATACTTGTACACCTGCTGATCAAGAATTGCATTAATAGGAAAACCTAGGCTGAGTTTTATAAAATAATAAAACTGCAATAAAAATTTACTCTACATTTCCCAAAGTCCAGGACAAATTTCAGACCAGGGAAAAGAAAATGCACATGCTACAACAGTTTATTTAATTATTAATAAAATGGAGTTTCTTTCCAATGTTATTTTAATTTTTGATTAATTGTTGAACTTCACTCAGAGATGTAAGGGTTTTTAACAGATGTACATGGAAAGGTTAGTTGAGAACACACACTTAAGTCTCTTAAGGACAACTGTCCTTGACCCAAGGGCAATATTTGGATGTGAACTGATGATACTTTTTGCTCATACTGGGCACCAAGTTGCACAAACTGTTTAGATAGGACTAGCTTTTGATTCCCAAAACTGGCCCCGTTTGTTGGGCTTGGATGAATCAGTAGGAAAAAGCTCTGCCATGCTCTTCTATTGCAGCAACAAGCCCCCTGCCCATTCCTTTCTATCATCAACTACACCTCCCACTGAGAATGATAAGGAGGAATGTGAGGCACTACAAAAGCTACACAGCTGTGTGTGCACACTGCAGCTCCCCTCTTACTTTGCAAGGAAAAGCAATTTGATACAAGACCTCACATGCAAAAGCAGTGACACTGATAATGTAACAGGTTATTCTGCTTCTTCTGATGTCAGGGAAAAGTGGCATGTAAATGGAAGTGAATATAGGAATGTGAATATAGAATAGGAAGTCTCCTACAACTACCAGTTGCAGACAACACAGATCTTAAGGTAGGAGAGCTGTCTAGACATTATTAAATTGCATGGTAGGTTCACATAGCCAGTCCGGTGTCTCTACGCATACCATTCTTCCTTACCATCTTGCCCTGCAGAGATGGTTAAGAAGTGTCTTAGTAAAGCAACTGGCCAACATTCTGTCCTCCTGCTTCATCTTCCTCCTCTCTAAACAGAATTCCTCCTTACAAGTAAGATTGTTAAAATGCTTTAAGTCAGTTGCTCACCTCAATGGATTAGACTGCAAAACAAGGGATGGATGATGTATATCCTGATTCCATTTGCTGCTAACTTCAGTTGGTTCTGTTCTCTGTTGGCCATACTTTACAATGTGACATATAGTAATACCTATACCACTTTAGTGTAGAACATTGTTGGCATAAGAGTGCTGTGGACATGGTATTTTATAATTAATAGGTTGTATTCATAGCCAGTCTCAGAGACACAGTTTTTCTATTTCAGCTACATTTAATGACCTAGTTCAGTTAATAGTCATCTTTCGACAATGCTAAAAATGACAACTAAGCTTTTCTTACAGAAATTTGCCCCTTTACTTTTTGGTTGGGTTTTTGTTGTTGTTGTTTTTCCTTTTTTCCCTTCCTTTCAAATCTCTAATCCAAATGTACTTTGCTCTCTGGCTTATAAATTTGTGACGTTACCAAAGCTGAGAAGTACAACTTAAATACTAACAGTATAAATCTATGTTGCCACTCTGGGCATATGCATCACAAAACTTATCAAAACCAAAGTTTGTCGACTTAGCACATTATACTTGATGCTATGTGTCACCTGTCTCTTGTTTGTCTATAGATTAGCACAAAAATGTCATTGCAAACTAAGTGAATAGGGCACAGACTAAGCACCTGCCACTTTTAAAACTCTTTAGAAGAGTCTCTTGTTTATTTTGTAAGCACCCAGGGGTGCAGTTAAATAACTGCATTGAAACAAACAATACTGGTGATTATTAAGGAGGCTTTTCACATGAAAATTCACTTCAGAAAAAAAAATGTTTTGCAGATGTAGAGAAGAAAACTGTATCACTAAGAACCACTCAAAATACTTTGGTGGACCAAAACACCTTTATTTTTCTCTTGGCAATCTGCCAAGCTCACTGTCGTTTTGAAAAGAATTCTATAGCTGGAGGCTAAAGCAGAAACTGCAATGATTTAAAAGAGAATTGGCTACAGTAAGAATGATAATGCACCATATCGTTAAAATGCAACTGGCATCTTAGCCTCCCTACAAGCTCTTGAAAATGTGCTTACTCCTCAACTATTTACCAAGAAAAAAGCAGAAACAATTGAAATCAGACAATATAGAAAAATGTTTAAAGAACCTAGAAAAGAAGTACAGGCAGAATAATTTGCTGGTAGAGCTGTTAGAAAACACACACACAAAAAAAGGCACCTTATATATGGCCAATTACAAAGAAATCATATTCAAATTAATAGTTGAATTTAATATTATATTCATTTATCTCAATTGAACATATAGCAAATGAATTAATAACTAAGGTCCACTTACATTTAGGAAATTAAAGTTTTATTTGCAGCTTGTGGATTAAGCATTTAAATGTTGTAGGCCTGATAATATTCACATTTTAATGCTTGGAGGATCATCAATTACTTCCTAAACTCCTTGGGAAATTAGATTTGGAAAGTCTTTGCAACAAAGCTTTGTATAGTGGTCTTCTCTGGAAGGCTGTTTTGCAAAAGACTAAGGGTATTACTGAAAATCGCTATAGTTTCACAGTGAAGGAAGAGTTCAGAAAGGTCTTCAGTAGTTTCAGATAGCAGAATTTCTTATTAAGATGTTGCTTACTCTAACAAGGTAATAATATGCAGGCCTGAGTCAGGAAACTGCAACTGTGTTTCTCAGGTTCACAGGGAAGAATTTATTTACAATTAGATGCTTAACTTGGAAACTCTTTTGGTAAGCTGGTAAGATGTCCCTCACAAAATTCAGTTTGACGTATTTGATTTGCTCAACAATTGTGTCCCCTTTCACAATTAAATAGAGCTGCTTCACTCAGTATTTATTAATGACATCAGGTGCCATAGCAACATGATTACAAGTTTCCATCAATTTGTAGAGCTGAGTAAATAATTAGCAGTGAATAATTAACTAAACAAAATTAGAGACTTTTTCTGCTTCAAGCATGTCCACAAGCAGATTGTATTTTCTGAAATGTATTTTTTATTTAAACCACATGGAAACGCTCCAGACTGCACAGAACCACATCTTTAATATGCTATAACTGCATATGAAGTAGATAACTGTTTAAGAGACATGTAGGACATGCAGGACTACACATGGGAAGTGCAAAACAAACAGGGTCAGGAAAGAAAATAAATAAATAAATAACCACTGAAGAGAGGATTGAGAGTTAAGCATTCAGGTACTTAAACATTTCTTTCATTCAAGTCTAAAATACACAGGCCTCCTAACACCAGATAACTGTAATTAAAATAGGCAATGCAGAAGATTTCAATAAAAAGTATTGGTTGGAGAAAAAAAAAAAAAAAATCCAAATCACCATTCTAAAGTCCAAACAAGGATTTTTCACAGAAGGCTCTTGGATGGAACTGTCACATCGCATAGGTTACTACCAGCACTTGGATGAGTATAACACTTTGCAAACTCCTGCCCAAAAGAAAGGAAAGCATGTGTCACAGTCCTTGCCAAATCTTGCAAGAACACTCCCTCAAATCACCCTGACCAAATTTCTAATACAAGAAACTCTAAGACCACTAGTACGAAGCCTGACTGATAGTAAAATATTTATTACTTAACAAATCTGAAACCAGAAGAAGGTCCTGAACTTTTAGCGACAGCTACAAGTCTGGAATCATCAGTTTGTATCCTTGCAGGAAACCAAGTATCCCTAAAGTAGGAGCGCAACATTACTTCACAAAAGCAGCTCTGCAGGACAAGACGCTAAATATTTCAGACCCGTTAACTGCAGTGGGTAGTTCTTGTTAATCATAAGTGTTCTGCTCAGGCACAGCAAAGACGAGAGACCTTGCATTTCTTGACAAGAAAGATGCTACTCATTGAATGAAGATGTCAGTGTTAGGATATAATCCTTTCCTATTCTTATTAGAGAGGGGAAAAAAAATAAAAGGATGCAACAAAGATTGTTTGTAAATTGGGAATTTTTTATTTTTATTTTTTTTTGGAGGGGAGGGGGAAGTAAAGCTACATAAGAAAGGCTTACAAATTCATCATTCTAGTACAAAGTTGTTCTCATCGTAGTATGCAATAGTAGTCATAGGTCTACTTCAGCAAAAAAAACAAGCAAATGCTTTAGCTTAGACAAATTTCATTAAGTCCAGCAAATCTAAGAACAAGTTTCAGCCTTCTGTGCTGTTTGCAAACCTACGTGTCACACTGGAACTGCTTCCAATGGAAGCTGAGTTGGCTGTTGGAGAATCTTCCTCAGCTGAAGCAGCAGACCTACATTTGGAAATTCAAACAGTTCAGTTGTGCTAGGAAACGCTACTTCCAGTCTTGACCATGTTTACTGCAGCTGGAAATGCAGTTGGTGTCTCTCTTACTGATACCATTTACACTGGTTAGAAAACAAAAAACCCTGAAACTCTTGTGTACTAGGTTGCAATTAGTGGCACCATATGACACCATCCTTTAGAAGTGGGGTTTGTGCTTTTACCTTTTTTTCTTTATTTAAAAAAAAAAAAGTAAAACAAAAAAGAACCAAAAACCAGAGAACTGTCCCCAGACTAATAACATATGTAATCCCTAAGATAATTTTGTTGAATTCAAATAGTAACCCCTCAGCCTCACCTAAACCAATGTTTGTTAACCCTTTCTTGAGATGGATGCAGTAATTGCTGTCCCATCAGTGGGATTCAAGCACAGCTTCCATTGTCAAAATGTTGCCTCTCTGGTAGATATGTTCTACCACAGTCACTAGGAAATAGGACTGTGCTGTCGTTTCCCCTTTGCATAACTGAGGCACAAAAACTGACCAGGTTCAAGAGTAGAAGCAGCTCACAGCAAAAGCAAGGAATTTTAGCTACTTTCTGAAGACTTGACTTGCTACTCAAGAAGCATATTTTTCTTTTTAAATGCTTCAATTTCTCCTGCAATGGAAAAATGCCAATATCAATCTGTAAACAGACATGGTTTCACAGATTTCCTGTATCTCTCCCTGGAATCCAACAGCAAACTAAGTGTATAATGATATATATGAAAAATATGAAGATGAAGTGATAAAATATCCACTCTGATTTAATCAGTTTTTCTGTCACTTCTTTAAAAAAAATAAAATAAAAAATTACATTGAAACATTGAGTCAGTTGCTAAACTTACTAACATTATTCACTTTCCAAGAGACTGTTGTCACAGCCCAGTATCCTGAACCAGGCCTGGGCAGAGGGGCAGATAGTGCTAAGACTCAAAAATTCGATTGGGAGCAAATTAAAGCAAACCAATACCAAACAGCTGATGAGTTTGGTTTATTAGAGCCTATGAAAGCTCTCAGCAACGGACCAGAGCAAAGTGGAGAGGCGAAGAAAAAGAAGAGGAAGAAATAGACAGAAGATACCATTGCTCCTTGGATCCAGTGATGATTTCAGAGGAACAGTCCAAGTTCGTGGTGGTGGGTGTATATTCCAACAGGGTCTTCTATGGCTAATGAAACACCCCAGAAGTTGTGGTCCTTTCATACCCTTTTGGTGGAGGCAGGGGCACACTATCTCCAAAACACAGAGAAGTGTCCACCAGGCCCCTGCACTGCAATGTTTGTCACATGGCACTGTTGCACAGGGTTTCAAAGAGCAAATTCCCATCTCTACAAGAGTTCTCTCTCTTTGTTAAGACAGCAGCTCTCCTCCAGAGCTATTAAGGCCATCACTCTGTCTTTTCAAGATCAGGTATTGTTGGAGACAATAAAGTTATCAGGGACTATCAGCCTAGTCCTGCCACATGCCTTGTTTTGAGACAATAGAGGATTGGGCTGTCACAACTTTTATGCTGCTAATAGTGTGAAAGTCACTGCTTGGAAATCTGACAGGAGAAACTGTAAAAGGTTAATTTCCCCTACTCTCAGTATTTGTGATTTTCTTACTGGAGAATCCCCTGCATATTGACAATGACACAGGTTTGTCTAACTGCTGCCTTTGAGCATACTTAAGCCAGCAGAAGAGACTGCAAAATGTTTGCCTGATGATACTCCATCTCCTCTGTATTATTAGCCTGGTCTCTACCATCTGATTGCTTTCATGTTGTCTGACAGATAAACCTGAATGAATATTAACTCTGGCTCACTCATTCGGGCTACGATACCATCCATTTGCCAGATGAAGCATGTGGAGCACGTCAACGTGACAACCGTCTTTTTCAACATCTCTTAAGATCGTTGTCAGTCCACCGCAGCTCTTGCAGCACAGTCATGTTCCTTTCTGCCTGTAGCTGGATCAGAGACTTCAGCCAGGTTTTCCTAACAAATAATCCCCACAATGACCTTTGTTTCTTTAAACATATGTCACCTCTGGACTTTCTCCGCAAGCCTGCACCTGGAGCTAGCCCCAGGGCACATGTACACAGCTTGGGAGTGGATCAAGGCAGTACTAACCTGCCTTCTAATGCATCTGTTCTCTTCCTATTTTTTCCCCCTTTCTTTCCTGCAGACAAATAAACGAAAACACTTTTTGATGTGTCCTAGCAACCCAGGAAACAGATATCAGAGAGATCTAAGTCTCTCTAACAAACCAAGATCTACACTGAAACATTTGCTTGCTGCTGTTCCAGAAGTACAAGTATTGTCCTGTCTAGGTGCAAAGCTACAACTGGCAGTCACTTCCATCACAACAGCATGTTCTGTTCAGCAACTAGCAAAGCACCTGTAATGGTTTGGCAGTTACCTGCCCCCTCCACTCACAATGAAAATCACCCAGACTAGACTCAGTCAGCTGGAAGTTAAGGAATGAAGATATTTACAGTTTAGCACAATATACAAGCAGATATTTACACTATATACAGGAATATTTACAGAAATATACAAGTTATAGGTAATACAGAAACACAACACCCCTCCCAGAAATCAGAGTCCCCGGCAGGGGCTCCCGACCACCCTTCCACCTTCTTTCCACTCCTCTAACTTATCCCAGAGTCTGCCTTATGTGCAACGTGAGTATGGAGGATCTGCAAAGCAGGGTAGAAGCAGAATGATTAGTTGGATTAACAGCAGAAGACACACTGGCTCCAACAGAGAGAGAGAGAGAGACTCTGTCTTATCTATGTTTGTGTCCTTGTTTTTATACATTTCAGTAAACCTATGAGTGAAGTAGACATCACCATTGTTTTCTTTTCACAGCCTAATTATTTTCATTAAAATATTCCAACTAGCCTCAAACCAGCACAGCACTAAAACTGAAGATCTCCAGGGAAAGATCCATTTACTCGGATTAAGGTATTATGTACTCATTCTTGGGTTTTAGCTTTCATTTTTTTCCTCCCCACCAAAAACCTACAGTCACACATAATACTTCTTTATGCTTTAATGGTTTAATGCCTTGTTGCTACAGCAGTAAGGTATCAAACGGAAAACAGTAAGCAAATGTAAGAGCAACAGTCAAATATGTTACAAGTGCTCATGACATTTTCCACAAAATAAAACTACATGCTGTTTGGCTACTTTAACTCGTGACACATAGACTCAACCTAAAGAGTGTTTTCATGGAAGAACACATTAGATGTCACAACCCCCTTCTTTTTAATAGAAAAGCATAATTAAGGAATAAGCACATCATTCAGAAGACTTCAGGTTTCCAGGTCTGATATAGATCCATTTTTTGAGGAAAGGAGACCCAATTTCAGCTCATACAGATTAAAGTCAGTTCCCCAATTTCAGTGGGCATTTGATTTAGTGATCTTCTGTGTCAAAGGAAAATCAGAGATTTGATTTTTCAAAACAATGAATTTTCTTGACTGGTAAGATTATGTAATAGCTGAATAAATGTATCAGTACTTTCATCCAAAAGACTAACACAATTATACCTAAAGATCTATTGGGCTATACACAGCAGAACAAAGGAGTCAACACCCAAAAGGCTTAATGGTAAAAAGCATAGAGGAAAGAAACATATGTTTGCTACAGTTTACTAATGGGAAGCTAAAGTACAGAGATTTTTTGGGGGCAGCTTTCTTCATAAGTTTTTAATCTTGAGACCTTAACCACATACTCTGAACTCAGCTGCTTATGTTATTACATGCCTCTCTACAAATTTTGTGCACTAATCCTCTAGAAAATGCTACAGTTATTTTTGTTGATCATTCATATTATTGATAATTTTACATTTCACTTTAATAAAGGATAAATAGAGTCCAATAATAACTGAAATGTCTCGTAGTATCAGGAATGATTACTCCAATATAAGCTGGGCTGTTTGCAAGTAAATCTCTTTAAAATAATTTAAAATATTGTTCTGAAAAGTAAACTGACCATACTTCCTTGCAAAAAAAAATCAGTGATGTGAAGTTAGTGGTGTAATAGGTTAAAATGTTTTGTTCTCTGTGCCTTATAACAAATATCAAGAATGGTTTCAAATCATAAAATAAATCCTGGGATACTCTATCTCTTTAGATTTCTATAGTGAATGCACCTATCATATGTTTAGCTGGATTTTACCAGTTCCTCACAGCAAGCCTGAAAATGCTTCACCAGTAATAAAAAAAAAATACTCTTTACAAAGACAGCTTAACTATGAGCATATTTGCCAGTATAACATCTGAGATCTAAATGTGCCATTGTAGATTGACTCATTTTATATCTCCACTTAGGTGTTAGAAAACAGCATAAACACATAACTATGGGAACTGAAGCGGGTGTAGTGGGCAAAGAGAAACAGTAGTCACAATGATTCAGGAACAGAACCTGACATTCACCTCTTCCTGGTAAGCTGGGACAGGTTAAGAGGAAGATTTTTCTCATCTGTAGGCATCTGAAAATATTTGGAAAATGTTTTCTGTAATCTGGAAACATTGTCAAAAACATACGTAGAAAACCAAACAGATAATAGTTGCAGATATGCTCAACAGACAACACATATATTTTCACTATGATTTTCTATTAAACATCAGAGAAATGAAATTGTTGGCTGGAAAGCAGAACCCAAAACATATTTATGGCTTTGAAACAGACATTGTGAACAATGTGCAACAAGTCCCCTTAACCTTTCTCAGCCTCATGAAGCGGGGCCAGTAACATCAAGCTGTGTAACAGGAGTGGCTTATTTGATATTTGTTGAAGATTTGCAAATAGTACAAGATGTAGGGTTATATGGTTCTATCATTTCCCAACACTTTCCCTTTAAATCCTCCTCTTACTGGAAAAGATGACCGAAACCTTCCACCAGTTATTGCTGCAGCGCATATGAAAAGGAGAGTGTAGTTCTTTGGATAATGCAAGCTCTGCAGCATGTCAGTACAAAGGCTGTGATGAAGTTCCCTTCCATTTCCAGCTCACTTTCTCAGGGCACATTAAATTTTCTTCAAATAATTCCACAAGGCATTTTCCTTACTCACTAGACCAACATGGTTCAGTAGACAAATATAGTTTGTCATTTCTGCAGGACTCTTGTTTATGTCCTTCGGAAAAAAACTGTTCAGTCATCTTCGGTGAAAGTTATTTTTTCCACCACCTTTTTTTTCTCTATCAGTTTACAGGGTGAACTACTAGACCACTAGGAATGAGGATTAAAACCCTTTTACATCCCAAGGAATTCAAAGGGAGGACCAGTTCACATACAAACATATCCTTTAACACTGTGAGCACCTCACAATGACAACTACATTTGCCTTATAATCAAGAAGTATCAGTATTAAGTCCTAAAAATAGCCCTTACTAGGTCATGAGTGTGCAGGATCTGCACTGCAGAGCACAGAAAAATCACTACATGATAGGTCTGAAATCTGCAAACTGCATTGTCTGAAGTGAATGATTCTCAAGCATAGAGCATCCTTCCTCCCAGTGGCCTGTCTTGCTCCAATTATTTTATGTCTGTGCTCAGTCCTGCTTTCTAGTTTCAGATACTTATGAGGTCTGTCCTTGTGAGAGAATTATGCATTTTACAGTTAGCTGTTTTTTGCCGATACACTTGATGTTGTGCAGTTAAGACTTCTTTACAACAGGGACTAGACACATTCAAAGGTAGACTGGAAAAGTAGCCATTTCCCAGAAGATTCCGTGAGATTTTCACTTGGACCATTGTATATTTCAGTTTTAATAATGCCTTGTTTTTTGGTCTAATGATTTATTTGGAAAACCCAAAACATTTGGAACTGAATAGTGGCAAAGAGCAAGATCAACCAAACTATGCAAGTCATCTTTGCTTTTTGCAGTTGTTTCTGATGGGCTTCTACAATTCTTCCCATGATTTCCACACCACTTGGGCATGAAGGCTGAGAGGAAGGCTTGTCTAAATCTACATAATTTTCAGAATCCATCAGCCTCATTTTCCACCACTAATATTGGGACAAATCAAGGGCTGTCCCACTAAATTCACTTAGTGATAATGATTGCGGCTGTCCCACTAAATTCACTTAGTGATAATGATTGCTGTCAGCTGTTGCATGGATTTCCCCTCCCCACCCCGAATAAAGCTGCTGATTCAGCAAGAAACACTGAATAGAACAAATATAGCCTTATAATTGACTGAGTCACATGAAGATTCAAAATACTAAGCAATATATCTCAATTTATTTCAGATATTATAGCTAAACAAACAAAAACTTGTGGCATGAATGTATTTCTTTAATAACCACAACCTGTACCTCAGTCCTGCCACTAGTGTTTGGTTCTCTGTTATATACATACATTATTCCTAGAATCAGTATAATATCTGCCCAAACACTGTCATATCTCTTAGAAAACTGCTGTCACCAAGCTGTACCCAAGCAGCACATGCATTTTCATGTTATGCAGAAATATGTGCCTTCTAGAGGAGATCAAGATGCTACCCGAAGTGTTAAAAAGAACCATGGAACACCACTTGAGCAAATGAAGATGCATTCCAATTTCTCTTTCTTTCAACCTTCCTTACCCCAAAGTATATTCCATATATATATATATGTAATGTAGAGCTGTTAATACAGACTCAGAGAGATTGACATGGAACTTACATGAATGAATATTGAGATTCCAGGATACCTACTGCACTCTATCTGATAGGAACTTCAGAAGCTCCAAGTCAAAACTGACTTCACAAAACCACAACAGCACATTTCACCTTTGCAAACAGACATCGTGTAAACTAGCTTACAGTACTGTGCCAAGGGCACATCATCCAGACTTTTCTATTTCAGTGAAAACTCTCTGATAAGCTAACATGATGAATGTTCCAAGAAATTCACAAATGCATAGAAAACCCAAGAATTTCTGAAGTAAACTTGCTCTTTTTTTAAATCTACCCAAGTTAAAGTGCAGTTTGCAAGTCCTACTAGTGTGTATATACATACACATTGTTCTCCCTATTATTAATTCCCTGAAAATACAAAATATTCAGAACATAGAAGTTCTATTTTATTCAGCATTCAAGTGCCAGGAAGGAAAAATTGCCATCTCTGTTAAGAAACAAAATCCCAATATTACACAAATTTACTTGCAACACCTGTTATTAAAAAAAATAAATTTTTTAAAAAATACTATTATAAGCATAGCTTTTCAAGCATTCACTAACTTCATTAAAAAGTATTATGACTTTAAAAACTATACAATATGGGAATGAGACCTTATATTATCTGGTCATTTGTACTCATTTTTCTATCTATAAAACGTAAGACTCTGCTGTCATAAATACTGTAGAGATATAATGACACTGCAAAGCACACAACTCAGGAATACTGTGTGTTTTATTCATGGAAGAAGAATAAAGTCCATTACCACTCACACATACGAAGAGCAATGTGGAGCATAAAGTGATAGTATTGTGTTTTGTTCTTTTTAATTACAACTTTTGATATAGAACTGCTTTAAGATCTTTTCGCACACACCCCACATCATCCTCCTTCCTTTGAATGAGTGTATAAAGCAGATGCAACTCAAGCACCATTATTTCTACAGTCACATTCTTCTGACAAAGGAAAAAGACTCTGTGACAAAATAGACAAGTTGTTGGTGGTTAAAATATGAGTGATATGCTAAAGTTCGAGGAATGCACTGGTTTGAATTCTAATCTCCCTTTCATGCATTCCAAACAATGTTTTAAAATCAAGTTAATTTTTTTCTACATCATGGTCTTCTTGAACTTCAGTAATTAAAGTACCTCTAAAAGCAATGAAGAGTGAATCACAAAAGATCTGTAGCTACAGCACTGTTCAGATAAGCATTAAAATCTGACATTTTTAGTCAGCAGTTCTCAATTCCTAGAAAATTTCATGTTGGGTACAAGTACTGTGATACATACTTTTTCTGTCAGCATTTTAAGTACTTTGTATTTTCATACAAAGTTGAGAAGTGATGGTTTTTTACCCAAAATTATAAAAAGATAAATTGAACTAGGAACTTAGAAATTAAAAGGAAAAAATAAAATGTACTTGCTTGGCAGAATATGATCTTATGCTTGTTAACACACAGAGAAAGGCCACTCCATTTATCTACAAAATAAAAATAAACTAGAAGTACACTTTTTTCAATTCCAGATCGAATGCTTAGACAGATTAGGAGTTATATGTGCCAAAAATACACCACAGGTTATGCTGATCAATTCACAATCTCATTGACATACACCTGGAACCTGTTTAGCATTATAGCATTCCCAACACAGCAATTAATGTTTGACATATTTTGATGTGTGATGTAAAAAAGCTACCACCACTTTAGAGCCTGTTGGCCTCCCCTGCTTTGTATAAATCTCAATCAAATCTAATGGAAGGGTTTCTTTTCCATATGTTGAATCAGATCCTCAGCGACTGATTTGGCTGATGTATCCTCAAATTTTACAGGGCAGGGAGAACCCACAACCACAAACGAAAAAACAGCAAAAAAAACCCAAAACCCCACATCAAAAAAACCGTACCACAACACACCACAAAAATTGCACCACAAACCAAAACAAAAATACTGAAAAAAAAAAAAAACTGCACACCAAACCCAAACTAGACAACAAAACCAAAGCCTGCTCTACATGCTGTACTCTCAACCAATGACAGGTTTGTTCAAAATACCATGTGTCACAGGGAAACATATAATCAGAAAGAAAATGCCTTCTACACTGCAAACAGCATCATATTAGCTTGATAATGAAACATCAGAGGACAGGCTGATAAATACACTGTCTTTGTCACGCATTCTGAAACCACTCAATTCTACACTTCACTGATGGAAGTTCTGTCAAATTTGTCATGCCATTGAACAATTATTTATCTGAAGTCCTTAAACAAGCAGACAAACCTGAAAGCTCTTTTGAGAAATATACTTTTACTGATTAACAGCATTAATAGTATTAGTCACACCAGTCAACAATGTTGACATATGCTATTGTAACACAGCGAGAAATTTTTGAAAAATTAAACTGAAAGATACAGAATTTAGGAATGTAGTAGACAGAAATTAAACTTATGACTCCTCAAGACACATTTGAAAGTCTGGTTGACTCCAAAAGAGCTACAAATGAAGCTAAAACAAACCAAACCCCAAACATCAGTAACTAGATAAACAAAAGTGGAAGTGTTCAGCTGCATACAATAACTATTATACACCTACCACAGGGCCTCCATCACAACAAGTACTGCAGACTCATTATTAGGAGGACTAAACGAGTTCTAACAGGAAAGTGACTCTGCTAAATGAAGACCTCTGTATAGAGACCATGAACTAGCAAAATAAGGGAGCCTTAAATCACAGCACCAATGAGCTCATCAGCAACATTCTCTCACAAATTATTTCAGGCCAAGTGTCACATCCCATGGAGCAAGAATTATTTCCAGATAGCAAATCTCAAATTTCACCGAAAAATTGTAGGCAGAATTGCTGTGGGGCTTGGACTGAACTTTGGGGCTTCTAGGGAAGCAAGTTTCCATGTGTGTCCCCCTGCATTTTTTACAGTCAGTGAATCTTAAGAATTTTATTGATTGTCAGTCAGATAAAGACCAAAAATATGAATATCAAGTTGTTAATTTATACTAATTTCTGAAACAAAAAGGCACAGAACTATTAGACTGTCTGCATCATCATTTAAAACCAACTTTTATAATTTGCTACTTTTCTGCATCAATGACTTAAGAAAATAACAGTGGATAATATCCTCACATTAACTCTTATTCGTAACTTCAAGACCATAGAAAGTAACCACTTATTACGCCACTGGTGGAAACACGATCTAGAAAGAACATCAGCTGTCCTGTATCTCTACACCTCTGTATGAAGAGAAAAAGAGACGTGAACTTGAAACCAAAGGGAAAAAAAAACCAAAACACCAAACATCAAACAAAGAAAAAAAAAATACAAAACCACACAACACCAAAACCAAAACCCACCAAATCACTCCCAAAATCTTTCCTGATTATAAACATTTTATACTTCAATTAGTTTAAAAATTCTTACTACTACAGTTGGGTTTGTTTCCCTTCAAAGAGTTTTGAATGAAATTATATGCTGTGTCTAGATGTGCATCATCTCAGGCAAAACACATGAGAGTCCACAAACTTCATTGCAGATCAAGCTATGGTTATTTTCAGACAACACACCATACAACATCAGAATGCAGAACTCAGTTTATATAATTAAGGGGGGGGGGAAAGAAACTAAAATAAAAATGAAATTAATGCTTATAACCATACTTAAACCAGCTATTGATTATCACATAAATATTGGATAACGTGTTATAAAAGTTAACAAGTTACATGTATCTTACCTCTGCATCTCTGTTGATGCATTGACACACTGGAAAAGCAGGAATCTCAGTCCTGGTGTAGCATTTCAATACTGCAATAATTTCTACAGCAGACATCTGTACATAGGTAAAAACTTCAACCACTATAAATCCACTAATGACAGGCTTATGAGGCCCTGCTGGGCCCCTGCAGGAAAACCACACTACAGCTTCTACAAAAAATGCCAAGATGGTGGGAGATCACTACTCCTTTAATCAACTGGCAAAAAAAACCACCACCCCACTGCAGGTGTCTCCTATGACCCAGAAGATTGCAGTAGCCATCATTAACAGTCTGACTGAATCAGTCATGGTTACAGTTTCTTTCTTAGTAACATAGATCTTTAAGGTAAAAGGGTAGCAAAGATCAAAGATCTGATGCTGATGTGATCAACCTTTCAACTGGTGGTTCCAAGCAGTAATGACCTCTGGTCCAGTATCTGATCATAAACGTTACATGACTGAAGCTCACAAAGGGTTTTTTTGGGGTTTGTTTTGTTTTGTTTTGGGTTTTTTTTTGCATGGGGGTGTGTTTTTGTTTTGTTTTGGCTTTTTTTTTTTTTTTTTTTTTTTTTTTTTTTTTTTTGAGGCCTTATTCTCACAATTATTTGTCCCAGGTTCAGCTGGTAAATGGCTCTAACATGGTGAACCACTTTTAGACTTTGGAGCATGAAGCTCCAAAGATGCCATGAACACCACACCACAGGAGCTTCAAGCAAGCAAGAGACTGAGCTTATAGGAGATGCAATGTGCCCTTGAAAGGAGTCAACAGCAAAGACACTAACAATGACTATGACTATGACAATGAATATGACTAGATGTTGCTATCAAACCCTAATTAGTTGAAGAACCAAAATTATACTGTGGATATGCTTCTTAGCAATAGTAACATGCTAAGCTCAGCCTTTAGAGCTGCAGTTAAGCAATGGTATCCACAACACAATTTGAAAGCTTTTTAATCTTTTACTCATTTCATCCAAGTCCTTGTCAACCAAGCACAGGTATTGAGGGCTGAAAGAAAGATTTAATCAAACATGGTCAATCAGTTTCTTCTTTCTTTGAATGTGTTCAATATATTAAATGTGGGAAATCACTCTTTGAAATTAACCTATTCCACTGCAATCAAATGTTAGGTTACATTTAACAAATGACCCTTTTCTCCTAAGAGAGTAATCAATATTCATGGTTTCTTCCTTGCCCTCTGCAACTACTGCCAGAAATCCATTTTATATAAAACCAAAGAAACGGAGATTTACTTAGAAATCCCTAATTCACACACTTTATTTCTCCCTTGCCACTGTAGTGACTCCTCCCTCAGCACTAGCTCTGCTGGCTATCTAGGTCACAGTAAACATATCCAGTCTTTTCTGAGGTTTCTGAGGGAGAGTTCCATGTGCTTCCATCACCCTCAGGCTTTGAAGTTCACGCTCCTGTGCTGCCCGGGAGCCTGGGAAACTGCTCGTACCCCATTTCAAACAAACTTGTGGCTCTCTGTAGAAAGGAGCACACAAAATACCCCTGCACAGGGCACAAATGCCAACCCCCTTGATTCTCCTGTTTACATCCCCAGCAACCACTCTTCCTGATACAGAACAGACAAGAGTGAAGGAAGAAGGATCCTTGGTGAACCACGGCGGCTGAAGATGTAGGTGTGCTTGCTCAGAGCCTAGTGTCATGGCACCACCTCTGAGACAAGCAGGCATGCCCCAGCTCCACCTGGATTCAAGGACAAATCCTGCCCTGAATCCTGCAGGCCCTTCAGCTTCCCCACAGACACCAACTGGAAGCCGGCTGTGGCCTGGTGGTTGCCAGAGCCTGGCACAGTCCTCCTTGGTGCCGCCTCTATGCCAGCCTCTTGGTGAGGCTCCCCAGCTGTCCTTCCTCAGCACCAGTGGGCAGTGGAGCTCATCCTGCTGCTATGGGTCCCTTCCAGCCGGTCAACAGCGTTCCTGAGCTAGCTACCAGGTGCACCATTTCCCGGTGCTCCCTGCAGCCTCACATTCACCCCACTGGCACCCAGAGTTGAGCACCCTCTGAGTCTGCCCCACTGCTGAACCCCAGGCAACAACACAAAATTAGAGTTGCCCCTCAGCCCTTAAATAAAAGTCAGTTCTTCTCTGAGGGTAGGAGGCACACAACATGGCATTCGCAGCTCAAAAGCTAGCATGCAAGGCCTTGCTTTGGAAACACAGGCAGTACTGTTCATCCTAGTCACTGACTGGATTTATCTTCTCTTCCATCAGCCAGGCTGAGCAGGGCATGCTCAGGTTTTTCAAGTTCACTGTAGCAGCTGGACACTTTCCATTGTCTGCATTATGTCCATTTACATAGCAGTGCATTAATGTATTTCTAGACATGCTGAGCACAAGTATCCAGGTCTTTTGCTGATTTCCATCCAATGTTTTTATACAGTTTGACTGCAAATCCCAGTTGGAGAGGCCTGTCTGTTTTTATTAAAATTCACATGCATCTCAATGGAAATGTACAACCAGCACACCTTTGAGGATACCTTACAGCAAACTACAGAGAATGTACAAGCGTTTTTCTCCTTCTGTGATTTATAATTTGTTGCCATGAGCTTTCTGTTTAGAGGCTAAACAATAGAATACCATTACTTGGAAAGTTTTAGGTTTTGTAGTTGCTCCAAACTGGCTAACTTGCAAAAAAAAAAAAAAAAAAAAAAAAAAAAAAATTATAAATGCACATCTAGTAGTTTACTATAACACAAGCACACATTTTGCCACCACTGACATATCTTTGACTATTAGAAGTGAAACTGTCATATGAAGGTGAATAGTAATAACATGTAATGTTTGCTTAACATTAACAGCAACAATAATATGCAATGATATCTGAGCTCTTTAAATCTGCTTCTGTTTATAGCAAAACAAATATGATCAATCAGTGAAAGCAATTAAAAAGTAACAGTAAACAAGTCATCTGGTTCATAGGAAAGCTAGGAATTCATGGGATACATACCTAGGTGTAAGTCTTAAACAATTCTGCCCATGAAAAATAAGAAGCCACCTGCATGTGCTGTACATGCTTTATGAATTACAAAGATACAGCTATTAGCATGGCACAGGCTATGCACCACACTATTCTTTATCAAAATATGGTAATTTAGTGTCTCAGCTAGTCCACAGATGCGTTATTGTATTATGACCATTTAGATTCCACTTTACTCTTGCCACAGTCAGATATTGTGAAAAATCAAGTTCCATTTACAGAACTCATTGTTATCTTACAAAGTAGCACTTCATGCCACTACTGATGTGTTACAGACTATTAACAGTAATTTAGTTTTAAATGCCAGTGAATGCCAAGTGTTCTGGATATGAATACTAAGAGGATGAAGTTATGCAGGTGTAGAAATTTAAAAAAAAAAAAGGGGGGGGAGGAATATAACCCCACCACACACACCACAAGACACACAGGAAACAACTGCCAGCTCTTTTGAGAGAGCATACAGAGAATGTGCCTTGTCTCTTCACATTTTATCTCTATAAAGTTAGTTATTCTTCTCCACTCATCAGTGGAAATTCATCCCCCCTCCAGGGATGCCTGAAGATAGATGCTAACAACCCAGAGGTATTTATACCCCTGCACTGATTATAAAAATAAATTAAATAATAATTTTTAGTAGTTGTTTATCTTACAGATGGACAAGAACACACCCACAGCATGCTACTCATCCCCACAGCTACACATGGTGCTTTACAGGCTAAGATAACCTACAACCAGCAGGATTAGGTCTGCAGTATGACGAGATTTATGCCTTTCAGTTTGGGAATTTTCTCATTCCCACAACAGCTTCTTCTGTCTATGTTTAACCGCTGCCTCTCATCTTCTGCTTAGCTTGCAGTAAGTCTTTGTTAAAAGTGTGTTTTGTACCCTGTTGACATCCTAGATAAATGAATTAATTATCCACATGTGTAAGCACATTATAATAATTAATGAAGAAAGACAAAAAGAAAAAAAGAAACCCAACTCAAATATCTGGACTACTGGAGCTCTCTGGAGAATGAGTGGTCCTATTTAACACCTATTTTTCAATAAGCAGCCAACTGACTAAACAATACAAAGAAAGAGAAATGTTCAGACTCTGATGAATGCTTGCCTACTTATGAGACCTGCTCTTCTCAGTTCTTTCCTGTATGTTTGAAAGTTTGAGGGGCTGAGAATTGCTCTTAGCTAAGTTGGCCAATGCCAACAACTGGACAAGAAAATCTTTGTCTTTATAAACACCTAGCAAGCTTAATTGACTCCGATGAATAACAAAGAATAGAAAATGCCAAGAACGGTTGTCCATTTACCACATGTTTCTCTGTTCCCTCTTTCTTTTTCTGGAGAAGCTGCCTTGAAGTGGGTTTTGGATGTACAAGATTTCTACAGTGAAACTGGGGGGAAAAGATTCAGTGTTTGGCCTATGTAACCCCCTTTGCTTTTAGCACTGAAGAAGTGGGATGATATTTTTATTAAATTGTGAATGCCTTTTGATATGCTTTACCAGCATGGGAAGGGTTACTGTACATTAAAATAGTTCTTCACCTTTTAGTTCAATGTGAAAGGCAAAAAATGATGCAAATACGAAGCAATGTGTCAGTTCTGCTAAATAAAAATGTGCAGAGTAAAACTAAATCACATACATTGAAGTGTTATTTTGGTTTTATGGAAATGTAATCTGTGTTATGACATTTGCATTTCATATAACTGCTATGGGTAACTAATCTTCCAATGCATTGCATACCATTTTGTCACCAAAAAAAAGTAATACTGTATCATCTGTTTCCACCTGTACACTGGAATATTCCATGACAAATGTATCAAAATCAATTGTATAAATTCACTGAAGAGCAAATGAAAAGTATGGATTCATTTAACTGAAAGATGTATTTTTCCCTTAAATACTACACAGCTGTTAAAAGAGATCATAGCTTTATAGCAAATAAAAATTACAGATCAAACAATGCAATATATGGATGTTTGTATGCATTCTAAGGCTTGTGAATTTTGAGTGAAAATTAAATATATGAATATAGGTTGCCAAGATAAAGCCTTAAATGGAACCGTATGAAATCACATGGTTCCCATTCCGCGTCCAAAAGTCAGTCTCCAGTTCTAAGGTAGTTTGCATTGTGCTAGATAATACCAAAAGTGATACATAAATACCAGTGAAAATACCAAGTACATTTGGAATTCATTATTCTTTCCTTTTTCCTTTCACACCCCTTGAATTTGTTTTTCCTGTTTTCCTTTTGCCTACCTAAATCATTATCCAACATCCCCAAAGTTTCAGTTCCTAACAAATGCCTTTGAAACATGCTTTAACAAAGGGGTCATACAAACTTTATCCCAATTAAGCCCTGATTTCACATTAGCAGAAGAAAAAAAAATCCCCCAATATAAATTTTGGAAACCAGTCAAAATCAAGGGGACTCCATACCAATACAGTGTGCAAGAGTAAGCCTTGGGATTTATCTCTCAGCTCTCAAAAGCACTGAGGCACAAGGAGTAGGACTACTTGCAGAAGTAAAGTCAGTATGTTCTGGTGAAGTGAAGTGTCATTCGCTGGTAGATGAGACATGGTGCTTCAGGTAATTCATTGGCTTAGCAGCAGACTTTTCATTGACTTTCAATGAGATTTGTGGATTTTAGTTAGCAAGGGACATTTCAAAAAGGTAAATCTATGCCTAAGATACAGGTTGGCCTAGTTTTCTGAAAACTGCATTATTTACTGAAAACCAAACAACCAAACGTATGGTGATTCGATTCTTAGCATAATTAAGGAAGATCGGTTTTAAATGTTTTCCAGTCTGTCGTGACAGTCCATTAAAAAAAAAAAAAAAAAAAAAAAAAAANGCAGTGACATAGCTATATTTGGGATTCTTTTGTGTGCTAGGTTAGAAGAAGTAGCAGCTTTTAAAGCTCAGATGTGTAAATGTCCCCATTTACACTCTAGCTTTGCAAAAATAGGTTTCCGCGCATATTGCAGTCAGTATATGCACACAAAAGAGAAAAGCGAAATAAAAAAAAATATAATTCTCATATTAGAAAACTGAGTACTTACCTAGTGATAGCAACTGGAATGAAAACGGCTGAAAGCAATAAAAATCCATTTTACCATTTAGTACAGTTTGTCAGACTAGAGAAATGGGATTGAATTTCAAAGCCACAGGCAAGCTGGCAGAAATCTGTGGTTATGCAGTTGATAGGGGTATTTTTTCCTTTTTTTTTTTCTTTTTCCTTTTTTTTTTCCCCCCTCCTATTTACATCTCTTTTGATAAGCCTTCAGCAAGTTACATAGGTTGTTCTAGTTGTATCTCCTTTGACTGGATTAGAATACTTGATGACAGTTTGGATAAGTTTGAGGCAGATGGTTCTTGACATTTTTCATGCCATCAGTTACAAACCATGCAAGGAAACTCTTTCATCCTTTGTTTATCCTTCACTTAGAAGCCGCTATAGTAGATCGTTAAACTTTCATTTTTCACAGTGCTGATTAAGGCATACTACAAGGCAGATGTTATGCAGCACCATTTTTAACAATTTACATTTAGCACCAAAGCTGGCTTTGTACTTGTTCCAGTGGATCAATTCGCATTTCAAAAACTTCAAGGTCAACCTCTAAGCATTGCTACTCTGTTGAACAACTAAATGTTTCATAAAGTTTTCCCTATGACTGTAGCACTTGAAAATCTGTGCTGGACACTGTTTACTTGTTTATATCTGCCAAAATGAATACAAGTATCTGCTGTTCATCTGTGCTATAATTAAATGACAGATATAGTGCTATAAAATCAAAAGACTTGAACTGAGCTGAATAAAAGATCAACACACAGTTTGTAAAAAAATATCCTCATTTATTTTCAGCACCAGCACTTCAAAATAACAAATAATTGCTATTCAAATGGCAGTTGGTCTTAATTTACATCAGGTCATCCATTTCATGTATAAAAATGTTTACTGGTTTACTTCACATCTTTATGTGCATTCTTTATTTCATGATTATGTAAATTATATACTCTCAAGCACAAACTCTAATAATAGCTATACGTAAACAGAAATGGGTAAAGGCACCTTTAGAAAACAGCAGAATAATGACAATAAAGACAAAATGCAATAAAAGTAGTTCACAGTAACTTCATTTTAAAAGGACTTCATGCTCTGTAGAAATCTGAGTACTTACGGATATTTATGCTCATCTGTAGCTGCTGTGCTAGTGACAGTTTTACCAATGGACAATAAGGAGAAAAGGAACTTTTGATAATTGAAGACTTTTAAATTCAGACTCTTCAAATAATCAACATAAAGTGAAAAAGTGTGTGTATATATATATATATATATATATATAATATATAAACACTTAAATGCATATATTCTTGAATGGTATGATAATTGATGAACAGGAATTTTCTTTTTTTTTTTTTTTTTTTTTAAATTGTTGTTTTGTTGTTCTTTTGTTTTTTTTTTATTTA
>VWZE01014164.1:119283-153962 GCA_013396675.1 Eubucco bourcierii
GGGGGGGGGGAAACAACCACCAACATTTTCGTTTTGCTCCAAAGCTTTGATCTTATCACTGTTGTCTTTCGGAAAGGAGCTTGCAAAACCTTATAAATCCTTTTTAGCATTTAGGTTGCTCTGCTAAAGTTTAAAAGGATATCAGTGTAGGCTTACGGACCAGATTACAATTCCCTTTGCTGCCAGGTGTAAGTAGGCTGGAGAAATAAGTAAGATCAATGGAGATGAAGTTTGTGAAATGTATTATATCACTATACGGTAAAAGAGAGAACTACAATTCACTGACTGAGTGCTTTTATTATTTCTCCCTCTACTTCCTTCCTCTTTCACCCCTAGGATCCCTCAGGTATGCAAATATTTTTGTTTTTCTTGTTTCCCCATTCTGGCTTGCAAGTTTATCCCAGACACCTGCAAGAGCAGGAGCTTTCAGTCACAAAGGGCTGCCAATGCTCCCTTGTCAAGGAGGAGACAATTTGGAGCATCTTTTTCAGCTTCATTAATAACAAAACACCTGTGAGCCAGGGAGTTTAAGAGACTGTGTCTTCATCATTTATGAATCTTCCTTCCTGCTGTGGTACTTATCTCTTTGCCAGCTCAACCTGGCACAATTCCTCAGCATCCAAAATTAAAACAGAAAAAATAAATATCCTTTTGTCTCCAGTGAAAACAACATGGATGGGAAAGGGTGGTGTGATTAAAAAAGCACCAGGAGCTTAAAGCCTAACCCTAATAGAACTGGTAAGAGTGACACTGATTCTTATTTATTCTCGCTTTGTCACTACTCTGTTGCTTTGGGGTTCTTTTAAAAAGGACAACGTCCAAGTTAAAATATAATCCTAGTGATTCAAGTACTGACATTAAAGCTGCTCCTCTCCTCCATACTCTCATTGCAAACTTATCATAGCTGGTTGAATTTTTAGTTTTATTGATCAATAAAATAACCATGGCAAATTCGGAGCTTCTAAGCTTATCTTTCCATAATAAGTTGAAGAGAAGAACTACTATTAACATATTCTCACCGTGAAAGGTTAAACCCTATCGAGAAGATTTATTTTTTAAATCACTGTCTTTATTGGGAAGCTTCAAGGAACACTAACAAAATGCTCCATTCTGAAGCTTTTCCAAAGGAAGGCTATTTGATTTGCAACCAAACCAACAGCAGCTATAGAACACACTGTGGTTAATTTGACCTTTGAGGACACTGAAGCACTTTGCTAACTATCCCAGGCTCCCAGGCACAGAAATTGTCTTTTGATATAATCTGAATTATTACCATCCCCTATGAGCCTTTTGAAATTCTCTCAATACAAATGTTAGGACCTAGGAGTCCTTTGGTAGACAGTATAAATGCAAGCCAGAGATCATTGAATAAATCAATTATTACATCTCAGAGTGTTGTTCAATAAGATTAAATAACCCCAAGGTCTGATAGATATCCCTATCTAAATGTAGCAGACACAACAGAGACCACCATTGGAGAATTTATTAGCATCAAATCTCAGAGAAGTCACTAAGGCACAGAAATTAACGACCAAATCTGTCTTTCTGGTCTTTTAAAGAACGAAATAAGGCTACTACAATAGCTTCTGCTTTTAGGTTGGGGGTAGAGAGGGAGTTGCATCTCCTCCTCCTCCATGGTACTCGTGTTAAGCTTCTCCTGGGCCCTTGTCTTTTGTGATCTATCTGAATAAAAGCTCAGATTTGTACAGTTTGAGAAATGCTTTGTATTCAATATCTGGTTTTGTACTCCTTGCAGAAGTAATGTAGCAAATAACAGCCTGAAATACAAAGCCTGGGCAAGAGTTGATGTACCACAGAGTTTTCCCTTAGCTCTGCTGCTGTATCTCAGTACAATTTATAGGATTTTTCTTCTTTCTTTAACAAGGCATTGCTGCCTCTGCCTGAGTTGTGCTATTCGGTGATACAGTCACAGGTTCTGCAAGCTGAAATTGGGTGCATCTGCTATTCATGTTCCCGTGCTTCATCATATAAACAATGGCTTGAACCTGCCCCTTCAGAGCTGCCATCCTCCTTCATTAATAGATTGAGCAATGCACACAATCCTAAAGAGAGCAAGTGTCTCTATGGGATATGCCTGACTTCAAGTTCAAATTCAAAGACAAAGAAATCCAGCTGAGACCTTTGTTCTGCTCTCACATGACAAGCACTGAAAACCGCACTGGAAATTCAGAAGGGCAAGAGGCATTTTGTGGTTTTTCACAGGGGTAGGCCTTCANTATAAAAATCTCACTTTTAGGAACATATTACTGAAAAATTCACACAGTTCTTATTTTCTTGAACATTCCCAATTTCACTTTTGTATCATTAATTAGGTTCTGGGCAGAAAATCTTTAAAATTGCTTTAAATGGTATGACATTCCAGTGATGTACTAGTTGACAGATATAATTAAGGAAGCTCAGTTCTGAGTCACTATTTGAGTCTGGTTTGCAAAGAAAATGAGTAAGTTTCTTAAATGTGTATGCTTTTGGAAAAAAAAGAAAAATCACTGTAGGATGGAAAAATCAAGATCCCTGTCTTAAGGCTAAAATCAAGACATAGTATTGAATAAAGAAAAAAAGGAGATATCCACGATGAAAAGAGAGTGTAAGAAAAACTGTGAGTGAAAGGAAGGCAATATGAAGGAATTTTCTGCTTATTTTTAAGTCACTATTCTCTCATTCTAATTACTACATACTTTAGAAGGTAGTAAGACAAACTAAGTAGATGAGAGATCAACAAGAGCAATAAGCCTCACTCACAGATTAAAAAGCAGGTGCTAGAATGAGAGCATAATGTGAAAGGAGGTGGATTTCTGATCTGAAGAAGAAAGAAGACATGAACCCAGTTCACTGAGGCTGGGCTCCCAGCATAGCTAGGGAGTATGGCAGCCCCCCACAGACAGGACTCCTGTGGAGAGTCCAAGCTCAGAGAGCAGCACTGTCCAGGGCATCTTTCCCACTCAGGTAGCATGAAACCACAGAAATAAAGCTAGAACTCACTTGAATGTTTTAAGTTAGAACAGTTTTTGTCAGTGTCAAATAAAGAACAGGACTGAGGCAGTGCCATTGAATTAATAAATTAAAGGCATAATTTCAACATACACTAATAATCTAAGTATGTGAAGTATACTACATATCAAACACTTTACAAAAAGATACTTCTAGTATTTATATCTAATATATTTAATGTTCAAGCAAGCATTATATATAAATTATATGGGTCATATAGATACATAGACAACGTAATAGATCACATATGTAAACATCATCTCCTACTGAGAATAGTTCCTTTACATTACACTCTTCTGTGCTATCTTTCCTTCACAACTCAAAAAATAGAGTCTAGAGGTCTTTTCTTTAAATAGTGTCTGCGTATTTCAGAAGACAATAAGGAAAGAAAACCACTTAACATAAGGAAGAAAAGCCAGTTTGGTCAGAAGAGTGAGACTTGGTTTCCTAAATGTAGGTGTTTTGTGTGATTTTAAGAGCCATCAGCCATTTCACTTGACCTCTGGCTTCTGGTTTAAAGCATATGGACTTCCCAAACCCAGTATCACTTCTGGCAGCCTTGAGGTAGGCTGGCACTATGTGCCTGTGTTGAGGCAACCCAATTCTTCTGTCAATATTTGAACTACAATCAATAGCACATATTAAATATTTCACTTGGAAATGGTGGTGTTGAGTAACTTCTAAGTTAAAGAAGCTGAGCATATTACCCAAAGGTGATATCCCTTTTTATTTTGATGTTAGATACGGTTTGCAAGGCAAACAAGTAAACAGCACAATCAAAAGCTGATAAATCGAAAACATACAAGTGCCAGACATGATTCAACACACCTGCAGTTCAGCTTCTAGTTTACAGAGATGCCTGCACTCAGGCATTATCCAGACTCTTTTTCCAATATTGCCATAATCCAACAGTTAAAAGACTGAGAGCAATTTCAACAAAGAGTTTCTCAGACTAGGAAGGCAAATTATCTTAAGAAACATGACAGACCCATGTCTTTAATGAACATTGCCATTAACATAAAGAAATACAGCTGGAGAGCACAGAGATTACAGGAGTTCGCAGCACCCTCCGTGAGAAAATGGTTGTGCAACTGCTAAGTCAGAAGTTTGACCAGATTATTGTCTTTAATAACTTGTAGGATTGAAGAGAACATCTACTTATGAGGGATTAAATTTATTTTTTTTTTAAATCCATCAGGTATTGATCTTCTGTTGCTTAGACTATTGACCTGATCACCTGGCAGGGTAGGTGAACAATGGAAAACCAGATTCTCAAATGGTTTAATTCAGCACATCTTAATTCAGCTTTAATTTATCACAGTTTCATTGACTGCAGTCCAGCTGGGCTGATTTATTCCAGCTAAAGAGTTAGCCCCATTCTAGTGTAACTGGTGAAAACTATTATCCACTGAAAGCATGATCATAAAGAAAAAGGTATTGAGAGGCATAGTATGAAATACAGGGTGTTGACACACTGAATGTTAACAATGTTTATAGCAGAGACAACTCACTCTTTCACTGCTGTGATTACAGTTGCCTTTTGTCACTACAGAGCAAAAGAACATCTTTATTGCTTAGAAGTCCATATGCTCCTCCTATTTATCTTGCACTTGAAATCTTTATCCGTAGTTTGTGACAACATAATTATCTCCATGGAAACTAAGTAAATTGTCATGAAATAGAACACTTACATAAAATTTGGACCCTGCTACTCACCTACAGCAAGCATGTGTACTGTGCAGGCTGCCACCACACACAGATTTCACTCAGGGCCACTCTCCTTTTTGTAAGAATGAACGTTGCTTACTACATCAAGGCTTCTTAAACACCTTCATTGTTTAGTGCAATGAAGAATTGTTCTGATTTCAGATTCAGATACATCTATCTAAATTAGGTTTATAATCATTTACAGAAGATTTACACATCTTACAGAAGTTCTCATGAAAAACAAGAGCACTTCACAGAACTGAATTTCCAGTTTTGCAACCTGAAAACATAATTCCAGTGAAGAGAATATTTCCAAACAAGAGTTAGAAGTTCATACCATGGAAGCTTAGCAACAATGAGGAGATTAAATATGGGAGTTCTATTAAAGTATTTTTTTCCTTTAGTGCTTTTGAAAATCCCACTGCACATTGCTAGTTTCAACTGTACTGAGCCAATCCTATTAGCTATCTCCATTAGAGCGCGCAACTTCCACCAGAAGATGTGTTCTTCCATTTAGGAGATATTTCATAAGGTAATTGTAGGCTTTTCACAGTGAAGTTGCTCTCATTTTAAAGTCAGCAGGCACTGCCGCATGAGATAACGTTAACAGACACCCTTGATTACTTCACTGTAAGTAAATAAATGTATAAATACATATATTTTTTCTGGAGGTATAAGAGAGGAAGGAGAATTGTGTGGTGACATACCATGCATTGGAAAGGGAATTGTGTGGTAACATACCATGCATTTGTAACATATTGCAGATACGTAAAGGCCAAACTACTGTTAGTCTGGTCTCCTACAGAAATAAGCCTTTTGCATTGCTGCCTCTGCCTGTCCCTTTGAATCTGCTGGACATTTACGCACTACAAACAGGTATATTAACAGATAGGTTGTTGCTAAAGATTTTGGGAAAGCCAGAGGACTGGTTAGAAGCCAGAGTTAGATGCTGTTCCCATTAAGCAGATGCTTACTATGCTTTGTTCCTGTACATTCTCACAGCACCACTTCTGTCTGCTTGTGCCATGACTTCCTTACCCGTTTTAGGAATGATACCTGGTATGCTTTGCCCCTCTAAGTATGCAAGAACTACTGGGGAAATACTACAAAATACCAAATAAAAAACATTCAGTAGAAGGCAGGGCTGGAACATATAAAAGATTTTGAGAGAATGCCACAGAGAATGCATGATAAGGTGAAATAAAGTTGCTGACATGGCAACACACATGAAGAAATAGGGTAGAAATCTGGAAGACTTCATTAAAGAAGGTTCATAAGGGAAAACTAAAAACTCTTTTATGGTGAAGCAATTAACTGGAATTCATTGTCAAAGGTAAACTTTGTAAATTATTTCCAGAGAACAGTCATCCAAATATACTAATGCTTTTTGTTGCAGGGGAATACATAAGGCTTTTTCTTCCCTTAAGCTTCTCATTTCTAAAGCTGTCCTGTGTTCCAACCACAGCAATTTCATCCCACATTGTATTTAGTAAATTGCACTGAAGCGCATGAAGCCTTCCCATAATCTCTGTAAACATGGCCGTATATCTAAAGGCAACTGTTACCTATGAGTCATTATCTATTCTATTGCTCAATATCTTCTATTCACAACCATGTCAGTTCAGTAAAAATGAAGTTGTTTTGCATTTAGATGCCAAGTAAGATGTTCTAAAGTATGTAAAATACAAATATTGCCATAAACATAATTTGCTATTCATGTAGTAGATTATATCATTCATATAATGCCTTTAAACCAAACAAATTAGACATCTAGAGGTTTAAACAGCTCCACAGGCACCAGGTATTTTGCTTTGAGTATATTATTACCTATATATACATTTTCTTCTCCTCCGCAGCAGTAATGGGTGAATCTGACATGTTTTGGAGGTTTTGCCAGCCATCTGAAGTTTAGTACAAACTGAGTGAAGGTAATAAAGAGGCCAGGCACAACAAACTCCCCAAACCTCAGGGTAGTGAGTAATACAGTGTACACATATGGTGTGGCACCTGGTGCCTATTATGTACAAATCAAACAAGCTCATCATTCTTCTAAAGTATTTCTCCAATATCAGCCCATTAAACCCTCTTCACTTCTATTTGCCTCTAATTTTTAGACATTTTGGGCAAAAGGTGACAATCACTAACAGGAACATACCAGTTTGCCATCAGGGAGTAGACTGCAGATGAGTTCCCCAAGTCTGAAGATTTGGATTTTGTGGTCCTTTAAGATTAGGGCACACGACCCACCTGGAACAGCTAAGAGCACTTAGCAGAATCCCTCTCCTCATTTGATCCTATGAGTATGCATTTCAGGAGCTCTTCACATAGGACTGAAAAAAACCACACAACACAAAAGCATCTAACATGAGTAGCAGAAAGCCTGCAAAATCAATGCAAAACCCACATAAAATAGCATTGATAAAAGCCTGCATTTGAATCAGCTTGATGTAAGCCTTGCTGCAAGATCTGGGCAGTTGTGGTGGTTACCCCAGTTATCCCACTGTGGTGGGAGCCAGTTCAGAAGGCTCCCAAATGATGTTTAATGAAACGTAGCCATGTAGTGTTTGTCTAAGAGTAGATACTACAGCGCAATTTTAAAGGACAGCTCCTGATGTTCTCAAAGTCATCTCCCACAGTGCTTTACACAGCCTTTTACCTGGGTTTGCAAGAGGAAGAACATACTTGATAGTTTAACAACTAATGAAGAAAAGCTTTAATTGTATTATAATTTGCTGGCTGGCTGGCTAAGGGAGGGCTTGCACCATGAAATAAGTGCACCTCAGTGAAGTGAACATTTGAACATTAATCCATTTTTATTTTGGACGTGCTTTTTGGTCCAGACTGTTCACAGAGCCCTGCAAAAGGGATGAACTGATGCCTCAGCACCCCCATGACTATATGAAATAATACAAGAAAAAGTAACCCTGATGCTTTTCTGAGCAGCTGAATAAGACAAGAAGCTCTATAGTCCACCATATCAATTACCCATTCAGTAATCAGCCCCTCAGATTCCACTTAAAAACAAACAAATAAACAAATATTTCCATCTAGTTTTCATATAGGAAAGGTAATGCTAGAGGAAGAGGCCAGTATTTTCATGTCTTGATTTGTTGGGGTTTTTTTTTCCCTCTTATTTAATCATAGAATGGTAAGGTTGGAAGGAACCTCAAAGACCATCTAGTACCAACCCCCTGCCCTAGGCCCCTAGGGACACCTCCCACTAGTACAGGTCACTCAAGGCTTCATCCAACCTGGCCTTGAACACCTCCAGGGAGGAAGCATCCACAATCTCCCTGGGCAACCTGTGCCACTGTCTCACCACCCTCACTGCAAACAACTTCCTCCTAACATCTAATCTAAATCTCCCCTCTGCCAGTTTAAATCCAATGCCCCTTGTCCTGTCATTACAAGACCTTGTAAATAATTCCTTCTCAGCCTTCCTGTAGGCCCCCTTCGGATACTGGAAAGCTACTATAAGGTCTCCTTTAAGCCTTCTCTTCTCCAGGCTGAAGAGCCCCAACTCTTGTAACCTGTTCTCATAGGAGAGCTGCTCCAGCCCTCTGATCATCTTCGTGGCCCCTCTCTGGACCCGCTCCAACGCTTCCACATCCTTCCTGTGCTGAGGGTTCCAGAACTGCACACAGTTTATTATTATTTAATAATAAGAGGAAAAGCTTAAATTAAAAGTTACAGTCAGGGGCAGAGAACAGTAAAAAACAACAACAGTCCAGAATAAAGAAAATCAGAAATGGTACACATATGTCTATGAGAAGCTGCTGTCTGGCATTTTAATAGTAGAGTTCATCATGGTTCTGTTTTGTGATATTTTCAAAGTCTTATGTTTTTTCCTCAAAGAAGAAATTTAATAGGCTTTGTTTGGTTGGTTTTGTTACAGTATACAGCTCATTATACTTTGTGACATGAGGGAAAGCAGCCTCATGTTGAGTAATACACCCCTAAAAACAGATAAAGAGCATTGGTGGTAACGAGCTTTATAGGCAGACTCTGTGTAAGTGAACATACATTTAATATCTTAATTTTTTTCCCCCCAAGATTTTGAGAAGAAACTTCACTGTTATTGCAACAACAAAGCATCATCTATCGTAAGAGGAACGAAAGACCAAAACATATTCGAAGATGATAATATGAAAGGCTTTGAGGCCCTTTCTTGCTTCCAATCATGTATCTCTGAATCCTGCCTTTCTCAATCATTTCTGTATATTAATCTATAAAACCATGTATCTGTGCAATGGCAGTACTCATCTGGATGTTAGGATTTAAAATAATGCTCATGTTAAACCATAAATCATACAGATGCCTCCTCAACTTCAAGCCCTTTTTTCTAGTTTTCATATAAGTTACACTAAACAGATGAAAGTAACTGTGGTAAAACAATGTATCCTTAGTGTCAGTATACTTAGGCCCCAGGGCTATTTATGTGTTAAATCTTTATTAAATAATACTTCTTTTCATGCCTTCAGTGCTTTTACTGGAGAGCCTCAAAGCATTTCACAAATTATAATTACCAACGTTCTAACCAGACTCTCATTTCTATTCTCGTTTTACCAATAGAGAATGAGAAACACTGGCAGAGTTTTGCAAGATTTTTCCAGATCTTGAAATTAGCCTGTGGCAGAGTTAGGAACAGAACCCATACTCACAGGTGTCCAAATACTGTGGTTTCACACCAAAAATTATTTCAGAACGTGTCTTGTTTACAACAATTTTCTATGCTGGTAGTTTCATAGGCAAAATGCAGCAGAGCACTGAAATCTCTCAGTGTTTTTTTTTCATGTAGCCATAGGTACATGAAGTATTTATTCACATGTTGACATGAATTGTGTCCATGTAGCCTATGAGAATTCTTTCTTATTCTGTTTTCTTTCTACCATGTCTTCAATTTTTTCCATCTTTCATCAATCCTCCAGAAGCACAGCAAGTGCATTTTAAAAGAGAATACACCAAAGATCCACAAGGGTGCTTGGCTACTCAACAGAATGCCATGCTGGTGAATCACAGCTCACAGACAAAACAAAGACTAATCTAAACACTTTACATGTGCTCAATTTTTAATCTCTGTAAGCAGGAATATGCTCAATGTATTTTCCTGGGCTCAACAACATTCAGCTGTGCTTCTACCCTTCAGACACAGTTTTTGCAGCATTCTAGAAATACTCTCTAACACCTCTATCTGTTAGAACCTTGCCTTTGCCAGCCCTCCTGAAAATGTCTTTAAACAACATATTGAAACTCTAGTTGAGGAATTAAAGAAAAAAAAAAAAAGCAGCAAGGTGGAAGAATTTTTTTTTGCAGAACAGCGTATGAGAGATTTAAATTCTTGTACTTGCAGAAGAGCATGTAAAGGGAATACAGTTTATCAGGAGAAAATAAGCTGTATTTCAGATGAGAACAGTTATACAAAACATTGTTTGTCTGCTGGAATTAGAGGCAAGAATGAAAGAACAAGATTTCATCTATATCAAATACATTCCATCCATTCAGTAGTGGTGCTGTTGTTGGATAGTGCCTCTCCTCTCTGTAGAATAACTTCATTTTTAATGGAATAAATACATGAATTTGAAATCCAAAAGTGCCCCTGCAGCCGTTAGGTGACTATTCACAATGTCTACATATTTTCTGTGAAAAGGGCCTTCCTTACATGCCTCCCCAAGGTCAAGTCAAAGGGCAGAATAAAATGGATAAAATTGAACCAAAACTCGAAAAAATAATTTCTAATCCATGAAAATGCATTACTCTAATTTTGTGTTGATTATTGCCCCTCTTTACACTATGTCTACTATTAGACTCTCACAGTACTGAAGACAGCAGCAAAAAATAAGACAACCTGCATCTTCAGGATGCAGCATTTTTGCCATCATGTTTTATGATGCCATCAGTTATATGCCATCATGACCCATGGCACCAGCAGAACAGCCAGCACTGAAAAGCTGTTGTGACAGAGTGACTGCTTCAATCACAAAAATACCCTTATGTTTAACCAGGGATGCCAGAAATGTAACGGCAGGAGCCCCTCTACAGCTATTTTACTTACATCCAGGTGTGCCTGATCAGGGATTAACACATAGACATCAACCCCATGGCAGTGGTGACCATAAAGCAAATCCGTCTTTTCTGAGCACTCCTGGGGTGTGAAATAAAGAGGTATGTACCCATGACAGATTTTAGGAACAAGGATTTCCATGGCTGGGGAACAAACCTCTCCCTCCTTATGTCTTCTGAGCACTGTCTAACTATCCTCACTGCTGACCAGACCATCAAGTTGGCTGCCAGGATCTGATGATGACAAATAGAGCATCTTTGCTGGGCAAACTTGCAAGACATTGCATGGGATGCCAAGAGACCTCATCAGAGGAGATCAGAGGATTTGAAAAATGTGGCTTCATAGAACATTTTGTTTCTTTAGAAGAGACCAAATATTTTCTACAAGCCTTGAAGAGTTCTGACATTTTATGTGCATCATGTGCTGCAGATTCTGTTTTTGCATCCAAAGCTAAAAATAAAATAAAATTCAGACACATAGCTTGTTGAGTACTATTTGGACCTGGAGGTGAAAAAAATAAAATATTCACATGCTTGAAAGTGTTTGGAGTCCACAGACCCAGATCCACTCTCACTGATTGCAGAGCAAGCTGCAGGTTAACATTCATTCCCGTTCATTTATACGTATCTAAATTAACTGGGAAGTGAGAGGTGTGAGCAAAGTAAGCTTTGGAGTAGAGAAATTTGTAAGAAATTGTCCTCCTGAAAAGACACACCTAAGTATGATATTGTCATAGTGATAGTATATGAGCAAACTGGAAGTGAATAATACATTAGAAATAAAATAGCAGGGGAAAGAAAAAAAAAAAAAAAAANTTATAAATTAAATACTCTTGCCTAGTTTTCCTTAGCTAATTAGCATCCCTTCTTAGCGGTTTAAGTAACTGCTCATTTAGATCAGTGAATGATTGCTCTGAGATTAGGGTGTGGGAAAAATCTTTCTGTTGGGAATAATCTACTTATGCTACTGTTTTTTTGAAATAGCGATAAACATAGAGATTTTCCTTCCGTATGTGCCAAGTATAAGGGAAAGCAGAATGATTAATGAACTCTTGCATTTTACCAATAAATTACAAACTTCAGATGCAAATTTATAGTTTTCATTAGTACAACACATCACAAAAAAATAACTTATAAGTGTTTTAAATCAGTTTCATTCTTGGTTCAGTTCTTTTTGGTTTTGTTGTTGTGTTTTTTTTTTTTTAAGAATGTTTGTATTATTTCTGTTTGATCTTCTGGGAATGATATTTTGCACACCATTATTTATAATCTACAAAAATTAATTATGCTTCTAATTAACAGCATGCAAATAAATTATCGCTTAAGGAGTTATTTATTTGGTTGTAAAGCACTAGCTTTAAATCTGCATATAGATATATTCCAGCTATGCTTCTAGGGTTTTCCAATTTTTTTTTCTTTTCTTTTCATTTATTTCTTCCCAGTTTTCTGAGGCCCATTAAATTTTGGTTTCTGTGGAAGTTTGCAGATACTTATTTGTTCTTCAATAAATAACTGGGTACACAACTTCATATACATTCATTTTCCCATAGAAAGGATAAGAAGTCTAAGAAAAACAATGAGAAAAAAAAATTTATTGACTGGCTAATGGACTTCATTCTCATGGCCATTTAATGAAATTAGCTGTTGTGGAATATGCCAAAGACAGCTCTAAAGACTGATGTCCCATTATCTACAGCGCACAAACTGGGTAACCATAATGCAAGCTACTTTATTTTGTCCTACTATTTTATTCAGGTGCCACCTTTTGTCCTACTATTTGATTCAGAAGGAATCACCTTGTGACAAAGGTAGGACACCCACTCCATTCTCACCTCCTTTTGTCAGGCTCTGGAAAAGCTGCAGTTTAACATCAGTTCTCACCGTGGGTTTGCAGAGTACCCTCAGAGGCTTGTTTCTGAAGTGTGAGTCTGACACCATCCTCTTTTAGGAGAACGGTTAGGTGGTAGAAATTCACCATCACAAAAGGAGCTGAGTGAATTACTCCCTTTGTGTATGTTTTCCATACATTTGCAAGGTAATGGTAGACACAGTCACAAAAATTATTTTAGACTGATGTTGCAGAATATTCAGAGAAAATACATTTTGCATTGTAAATATTCATTCACCCAAATTTTAAAACTACTCCACATAGGGTGTCAGGGAAGTTATAGGTGGTGTTATGTCCAGCACCTCTGGTTTTGAAATGTAAACAGCCAGAAAGTCACTTGAAAGCATTTTATGGACTGCAGTTCAATCACAGAAATCATTTTGTACAAATAAGCAAACTTCATCTGTCTGCCCATGGAGGAATATAGGATAGAGAGAGAAGACAATTTTCAAAACCCTAACTGTTAAGCTGAGTCATTGTTAGCTTACAAACATTAAAATTAAACCATCAAAGACAGTTTTCAGTGATATCCTCATTGTGTGTTTTGGGCTGCTTGTATCTCTTTCCTTTTCCCCAAGTCCCTCACATCAGCTGAGGTTAGCAGTTTAACAAGCATGACCAACCAATATCTCCGTTGTCCTGCAGAAACTGTCACACCTCCTTGCTCAGAGCTTACTTCTTGCTTTTGTAGTCCATATTCTGCAACCATATCCACCATACAGCTATCCACAGTCATTCCTCTGCTCTCCATGGAGCTGGACAGGGCCAAAGTGACCTGGTTAGTCAGACTGCATTCATTTGCCAGCTCTTTTCCAGAGAGCTGTTGTCATACAGTCCACTTCAAAGGAGGTTTCAGAGGCAGCTGGAGGTTTTTGGACATAGCCACAGACTAACTGAATAAGATGATTAAAACTGATCACATTTTAAAAGACACGGCCTTGTGTTTCTAGACAGGGGTGACCACTGTTGAGAGAGAGTCCCTCTCTGCTAGCAATGATGGTTTGTACACAGCAAACAACGATGTCCAACAGGGTCTGATCTGTTCCACCAAAAGAACCACCAGTTTGCTACCATTGAAGATGAGAAAGTGTTTTCTCCCAGAGGAAGGGTCTTAATTTCAGATACAAAGTCTTCATTAGCTGCCAGTGAGTCCTTTTTCATCCACTCATTAGCTACATAACATCTGCTGCCATGACATGGCAGGGCCCTTACCAAGTGGAGTGCAGGTTGCCAAAGCACCAGAAAGAAAGCAGAGCATGATGTGAGGGGAATCTGGTTGTAGCAAGAAGAACCTTGGAACCTTATGAAGAAAATACGTTGTGAATCTGTTGCATATAAATGTAGAACCACAGAATCATCAAGTTTGGAAAAGACCTTTTGAGATCATTGAGTCCAACCATAACCCAATTACCATGACCACTAAACCATATCCTGAAGTGCCGCATCTACATGTTTCTTGAACATCCCCAGGGATGGAAACTCCACCACTTCCCTGAGCAGCCTGTTCCAATGTCTCACCACTCTTTCAGTAATTTTTTTTTTCCCAATATCCAATCTAAACCTCCCCTGGCACAACTTATATCCATTTCCTCTTGCCCTATTGCTCTAAGGCAACCAGCACCAGAACAACAGGACACAGTCTCAAGTTGTGCCAGAAGAAGTTTAGGCTGGAGGTGAGGAGAAAGTTCTTCACTGAGAGAGTCATTAGCTACTGGAATGGGCTGCCCAGGGAGGTGGTGGAGTCACCGTCCCTGGAGGTGTTCAAGGTGAGTTTGGAAGTGGCACTTGGTGCCATGGTCTAGTCTTGAGGTCTGTGGTGATGGGTTGGACTTGATGATCTTTGAGGCCTCTTCCAACCCTGGTGATACTGTGATTGCTAGTTACTTGGCAGAAGAAACCAACACCGACCTTCACTACAACCTCCTTTTAGGTAGTTGTAGAGAGTAACAAGATCTCCCCTTAATCTTCTCTTCTCCAGACTAAACCACCTCAGTTCCCTCAGCTACTGCAGGTTGGATTTCTGGCAGGGATGCTCCTGCTTCATAAGAGGCTCCCTGCTGCAGAGGTGAACATATAAAAAACTCTCACACAGAGAGAAAGCAAAATCCTTGATCAGGCCCCACTGCTTGAGGACTGCCTGGGTAAGACCAGCTGTTTTCAACAACGGGGCAATACAAAGCATAACTCAATAAAAAGCACTGCCAGGTATCACATACATAATAGTAACATCTTGTTGAACCACTGAGCATTGTGGCATTAAGACCACACAGATCTGAAAATTTGCAATAGTGGTACTTTGCATGTCACTTTGCATGTACAGCACATTAGGAATGGGAAGTCTCTTTTTTCAGTACTGGTCCTTGATCACCTTTTTCTTGGGAGTTACAATGTTGAAAGTGTAATGAAACTATCGAAAGGTATATTGGACAGGTTAATAGGGAAGTCTAATAAACAGATGTTAGTAATAAATGGCTACCAAATACATTAACATATCTTCGTTGTAATAAAACATAACATTAAGTAGATGGATTGTGATACTCAACAACCTTAGTAGTGGAGTTAAAATTGAATTATATGGAAGAAAAAACAGCTCTGTTCTGATTTCAGAATTATGATGATCTACTATTGTGATCCATCACTAGCAGAGCACTAGGTGAAACAATAATAAATCACCATTATTTATAATGCAGCAAATCATAAGAAGTATCAAGAGAAGTTATAATTCATTTTCACTTCAGGTCTTAATTAGACATCTACTGCATTGTATTTTTGCATGGGTATAACTGTAGCATGATAATTCATAATCCTTCACACAGAGTCAAAAAAAAAAAAAGCAAACTGAGTAAAAAACTATTTCTCTCTCCAGTGTATTTAATATATGCATTAAGTAACTGGAATAAGCTCTGATATGCAGTACCCATAAGTGATACACAGTATATTTTCTCAATTACGCTAATATATTTCAATAATTCGTGCAAAATTCCCTAATGTCCTTTGAATTGAAGGACTTATTTAAAAACCTGTATGCTTCCAACCATAGATTTACCAGGGGTTTTCTGTGCTTTTTTGGATTATACAGGCAGTGATTTGCCAGCTAGATAGTGGTTGTTGGTCTTGGTTTCTGACAGACATTCAAGGGAGCTTAGTAGGAAACCAGTCTGGATTTGCATTTGAGGAAAGAATTCAGTTATTTCACCTTCACTCTTTTCTTGTTCTCCTGGTATGAGAAATTTTACTCTGTGGATCATGCAGGAAATACTGTGCTATGAAAAACAGCAACTGTGATATACACCTGTTCAGATCAGTGGAGTTTATTATACCAGGGATTAGACAGTCTTGTTTGTATTTTCAAATAATTTCTCTCCAAAACAGAGTGAAGCCCATGTAGTTTATTCTTCATAAAGGTTTTTTTTTGTTGCTGTTGTTTGGGGTTTTTGTTTGTTTGGTTGGTTGGTTGGTTGTTGTTGTTTTGTTTTGTTTTTTGGTTGGTTGGTTTTCATTTTGGGTTGGGTTTGTTTTAATTTTTTTTAAATTTTTTTTTTAACAGTTCAGGATTAGTTTGGACACAGAAACGCCAAATTTTTGTTTAAGGTACTATAAAAGAAGTCTTGCTTCTTTTAGAAGCAGTTTCCTAGGTTAGGAGTTTCCTAGATGCCAGATCCAAACATCTAAGGTCCAGCACCAACATACTTGGGTATATTTTTATATCTATCCAAGGGGTTCTGATGCACAGGAACTGGCATTAAAGATGAAAATGGGATGCTGCATTGTACATCTCTTGGTGGCACAGTATAAGTGGACAAGCAGCCTATGTGGGTCCAGGGTAATGAATACCCTGCAAAAATCCATCCAGAGACATCTGAAAAAAAAAAAAAATGTCAAACTGCTTAAGCTTGCCATAAGTTGTTACCTCTTCATCTTTTCCTGTTACAACTTTTCACTTGAGCTCTTTCCCTTCACTTGGGGTCCCGACACCCTGAGTTGTTCCTGGCAGTAACAAACAGCACATTTCAGTTATAATTTGCAGTTGGTTAAGGTCAGGTTTTAACACCTCTGAGCATTATTCCACAGTGCTGTTGATTGTGGAATTACTTTGTAAGAACATCTCTCTTCCAGTTAAAATGTACCCTCACATTATTCTTTCAGTCTTATGGCCACAGCTGGAGAAAGAAGCCACTGGTATCAAAACAAAGAAACAGGACATTGTAGGAAACCTGAAGGTGAGCGATACATCAGAATAGTTACTTGTGCTTCACAAGATTTTATTCGAGAGAAAGTTATTAGTGTTACATCTCCTGTGGTGGAAAGGGCATCCTTCTGCAGAACTCATTCACCTCACACAGCTCTCGGAGCCACCAGGGTTAAATACATCCCCTCCCCGGCAGGTTGTCACAAATAAAGCACTGTTACCTTGCAGCAGGAGGGATCTATCCCTTCCTATCTATCTGCTCCATGTTTGGTAGAGACATCTGTCTGATAAATAGCTCATTTTGCAATCACTATCATATAATTTAGTATTTTGACAGGTGCATAAACTTAACTGAGCTTTATATAAATATTAAACAGTCTTTCTAAAAATGAAAACTCTGAAATGAACACAGCTCCCTAGGCCTGCCTTAATAATTATTCTGAGGAAAGGTTTTACTGAAGAAGAAAGGGGAAAAGATTTCTCTAGTGCAAGTATTGGAGTAATTTGCTTCTGTTGTGTTTGAGGTTTATGCCTATCAGTTTCAGGTGCTATCAGGCAGTACCAGTCACGATAGTTTTGTACCAAGCTTTCCTTTCTTCTCTTTGTTTTCAGATGGGGGGATTGAGTGAGTGTTGGGGGGTTTGGAGTTTTGGTTGGTTGTTTTTTCGCTGGTTGGGTTTTGCTTATTTGTTTGTTTTACCATTCAGGTTGATGTCTCTTTGACTGTCCTGAAGGGAGATACTTACTGTAAATCTGCAAGGATATCACAAAATGGTTGAGTGAATGAAGATTTAGGAAAGAAGATTAAGGAAAACAAACACATTATCAAATTAATGAAGATGTTCTCTCCTGATGCTGCTCTTGTTGTGTTACTCCTTTTACCCTGTGATAGCCTTTCTGCTGTCCACTTTCTTCCTCCTGGCATCTGCTCCTGCCCTTGCTGCACATGGCTTTGTACCTAGGAATATACTTAAAGGATAAATCCAAGAGTCTTTGTACTGCCTTTTTTCCCCACCTCTTCACCAACATTGACTTTACTCAGAGTGCACTCCACTCTCAGCACTTGCTGAAATCAACATGAAAATAGCATGGTGCCTCTTCTAAGGGTACCTTTCTTGTTTTGTCTCCTATTATAAAAAGATCATTTAAAGAGAATAAGACAGCTGAAACCTGCTGTTTATAAATGGTCTATTTTTGCCCTTAAATACAACATTTAAAGTAACTTTTTAAGAGGTCTTCCTTTTATCATAATGAAATATCTAAAAAAGTAGCAATCTAAATATTCTCATGCTCTGTCCTAACAATGACAATTACAAGTCAAAATGTAGGCTTTATATTAATGGCAATCAGTTAAACAATACTATTCAACAATACTCTTCAATATCCTCAAAGATAATTAACCTATTACCAACTTTATACTTACAGTAAACAACAACAACAAAAAATGTCTCTGACCAGCTGTAAGTAGTCCAACACAAGTGCAGGAGCCAGTCTCAGAACTGAAGATAAACAGCCAGGAACTCCTGGCTCCTAATGCAGCTCTGTGCATTTAAATCTAATGGAGCTCTTCTTGGCCAAACATTGTCTGCATGCACTGAGAAGGTCACAGAACCAAAGATACCAAAATCTCAGTGAGAGCCACGATACAAATAATACAATCACTGCCCCCATTACTTTCCTGTACAGTATTTTTCAAAAGATCACCAATATTTACCTTTCTATAACCTATTTGCTTACTCATTGCAGCTTTTTGAAATTCTGAACATCCTGTATTTCACTAGGTTCCTTGCATATTTGTTATTTTTATGCTATAAGGGAACAGTTCTAGAGTAAATTTAGCTTTGTGATAAGGATTTTATCAGTCCCTCCCATAACATCAGCTATTTTTTAGTCTTTTATGTCTCTACTGAAATCCCTTGCTAATATGCAGAGAAGAAATATTCATGGATCATTTCTATTAAGGACCAAGTTCTGCTTGGCATGACATTGAAGGTGAAATTTTCAAAAGATAAAACATTCCCACAGAAGTGAATGACATGATTCTGAAAATGTTCTTTTAAAACGGCAATTTATTAACAATGCCATCTCCATGTACAATCCATGTACAATTACTGCAGAGCTTGATTGGGTGACATAACAGAAGAAAGACCATAAAATTTGGAAGGTTCTTTTAATTTAATCATTACTATTCAGACACTGGATATGCTTTATTGTCTTTTTTGTTATTTTAGAGTAGGGAGTCAATCAGATAAACTCCAATTCGTGATACTGAGCTGCAGCAGTCATCTTTCTTTAATATCCAGGGCACTAGGCACCTGATTCTGCAGCTTCATGACATCATGATGCTAATAAAACAGGTGAGGCAAACCCGTCTGAACTGCAAGTTTGGAGTCTAATCAAATAAATCCAGTATTTCATCAACTGACTATCATTTAAAGGAAGGTGCTAGTAGCTGCTCACCTCAGGTTTAGGTCTTGTGCATGCTGTTCATGCACATAGTAAGCTCATCTATGGAAAAGGGTGAATTTACTTTAGGTAAATTTTGTTGCAATAAGTTGTGTATATTAACTGCTCCTAGCATCGCGTGGAATATCCTAACACAGGAAAACACAACTATGGGCACATGAGTTAAAAGTCTAGACAAATTATACATGTAAGCTACTTTCAAAATCAGGTAGATTAAATGCAAATTCCAAGAACATTTATTGGAAGTTTTCAGGAAAATGCAAATCAATTCTTGCAACTACTACACCAAATCAATTCTAATTCCTACAAACCTCTGTCTCAGTATTTCATACCAAGTTACCTTGCCTTCTCCTTAGAAGAACAAATCCCCTGAAGTCCCTCATTATTATTTTACCTGAATGACTCCAACCAAATAGAGTATTTGCCTGCATTGAAAAACCAACTTCTAGGGAAAGGGTTTGGGTTTTTTTCACTAAAATAATACAGACTTCAATAAAATAAGAGAAGTCCTGGAATATTTTGCAGTGGTTATTTTTAAGACTCATCTGAATTTCATGGACAGGTTTTATCATGTGTGATTTTCATTCCATTTTCTTCATCTCTGTTATAGCATAAAATTTCATCAAGTGTAAATGTCAGATCTTTTCGTTATTATTTGCTAATGCCATAAAAAGCTGAATTGTTTGCTTTGTTAAAGGGCTTACTGAGCATTGACTTTTCCTTATTTGTATTTTACTACCAAAAATGTTTTAAAAAATAAAATAATAAAGAAAAAGTCCCATCTGAAATGAGATTTAAATAACAGAGCAAGGTTTGCCATTATCATAAATGTATAAAGTGCTTTGTGAGTAATAAAATGGATCATGGATTCTGGATAATTCAAACTGAAATGTTATGTTCAGTATCAAGATTAGATTACGTTAATGTAGTTCATTTTAAATGGTTTAAAGGCCATCAGATGCATGTGAAAAGAATCTGTATCATAACTTAGAATAAATAGACTGAGACATTTGTTTATAATGTCAGTGCTAAACAAATATATTACTACATTTCTACATGTACCATTATGTTACCACTGTTATTAAACAAGCAAAGCATGAAGATAAATTATAGCTTTAATTATAAACATTACCTTTGCATATTTATTAATTTAAAATGAAACAATGTTCACTAACCTTGGATTATTTATATTTGCTACCATTTTAATTAACTTTAGTTTATTTACGTAACTTCTTTACTGCTGCTGGTCATACACAGCAACTTCAGTAATCTAATTTATCATACTATACATTACCCAGGAAATTGTACAATGCTGTTGCAGCTAGTTTTGCTCTAATATACATATTTTTAAAAAAACCCTCAGATTTAAAGACTGATAGGAACATCCTTTAAGCTCGCTTTTGGATATAAGCTGCAGTCTTCCTTTTGCTTTTTAAAGCTACACCCATCTATCTGACACACACCAGCCATAATTTAAAGAAAGCTCTGCTTACCCTGAAATGATTCCATTTGACAATATGTCCTTGATTCAATATTGCTGGCATTCGTTCTTAAAGTGATTTGGGGTGAAAAAAAGTCCTTGAAGGACTCCATGTTTCTTAGAGCTCAATAATGAGCAGATAATGGGCTATATGGAGGAATTAAGGTCATAATACAGCCTGAAAATTTTCTTTGCCTGGTTGAACGATATCAAAGGAAGAGAAACTGCTGAAGTTTCAAATCCCTGGATGAGTTTCAAATCCTTCCAACTTCCAGATAGCAAATAGGAAAACGAGCTTAACAGTGAAATTCTTGCTGCTGCTTTACAACGAACCTCTTTGTAACTTCCCAACCAGCCAAACTTAGCTAAAAGTCCAAATAAGACTCAGCTGACTTCAGCAGCAACTCTACAGGGCCCACCTGGGAAAATCTGGTTGAAACAAGGGGCAGCCTCACATGGCAGCTTGCACAGCATGGGTTTTGTCTGTCTCTAAATCTGATGACCTGATAAAGGTCAGTTCTACCAGCATTTGTCTTAGGATAGCAGTCTTATGTAGACCTGGTGAAGTTGATAAAGGCAGAAACATTCCCACACAAATGCTTTTAAAATTTGTGTTAAATTTTGCTATTAAATGCTGGGTTATACCTATGTGGAGTCATCTTGTCCTACACATCTGGTAGAAAGTTTGTTTAATGTTATTTCTGGTTTAAATATTTAAAAACAACAAAAACAAAAGTAAGAATTTATCATACATGATACAAATGAAATTTTATAAACTACATTTTATAATGAAAATACATTAAGCATCTTTAATATTAAACTATTAAAAAATACTTTAAATGTAAGTAAATAGCATCAATATTTTCATTGTATTCCTTCTCCCAAAGCCAGAGTTGCCTGAGTTACCATGAGTCAGAGATATTAAAGGGAACCAGCTAAACAGGCCTTGGAGTGGAATGGAAAATTAATGTATTTTTAATATTAAGAAGGCATAAATTAAGTTTATAAAGTATTTACACACTGTGATCCTTATCTTTATTATGCTACAGCATCACATATTCTGTGCAATTGGGAAGCTCAAGATAACCCATTTTCTACATGTTACCACATCTGGACCAAATCCTGCAGAATTTTACTTGCGAAAGTACCAAGGATGACTGGTATGATCTGTGTTGGGATTGAGCCAGCTTTCAAAGAGAAGCTACTGGTATCCTCTTTACTGCAACTAGGTGCATCTTATTGGCAAAACAGTACATTTTAGGACCCTGGTCAAGACCTATCACATCCGATATGAAATAAAGAGAAAGAAGTTTAGATCACCCCATCCTTTTCGATATTAGAGTAGTGGAACAAAATACGGGTTGTTTTTTGTGATCTTTCTAAATGGCACAAATCAATGACACAAAGCTGGATTTTGTGGATGGTTCCCCAATATTTCAGGTCTACAACCATAATATAGCTAACTGATCATATGTTCAAGATGTTCCTGCTGATTTAAGAAATTAAATACTTTTTTTTTTACTATGATCAAAAGAGAAAAAAAAAAAGAAAAAATATATCCTGTTTATCCTGTTTTAATAAGTTTGTTAATTACTAATGTAATTTTTTTACTTTCCAAAGCCAAAATTATTCTTTATCTAGGACCACCTAAACTTCTGTGTGCTTAGGATATATACCATATCCAGATGCCGCGCTAACCATGACCAAAAACTAGCCCTGTAAGATGCCCCTTTTTTCAATAGAATAGAATCATAAAATCATAGAATCATAGAATGGTAAGGTTGGAAGGGACCTCAAGGATCATCTAGTTCCAACCCCCTGCCATAGGCAGGGACACCTCCCACTAGTACAGGTTACTCAAGGCCTCATCCAATCTGGCCTTGAACACATCCAGGGAGGGAGCAGCCACAACCTCCCTGGGCAACCTGTTCCAGTGCCTCACCACCCTCACTGGAAAGAACTTCCTCCTAACATCTAGTCTAAATCTCCCCTCTGCCAGTTTAAACCCATTGCCCCTTGTCCTGTCATTGCAGGACCTTGTAAATAATCCTTCCCCAGCCTTCCTGTAGGCCCCCTTCAGATACTGGAAGGCTAATACCTTATCAGTAATCTTATCTTAGAGCAGATGAAACTCTTTAGTCAGATCACATGTTAATTTCTGATAATCTTCACTAAAACTGTCTAATTATTCCAACCCATTATTCATTATGATGACTGAAACCTCCTTTATCAGCTCTTTTGACCTCTATAGTTTTATTGGTCTTCAAATCACTTACAGCGTGTCTCTTGCCAGAGCTGAGATTGTAATTAACCTTAGGGATATCATCAAATATTTTATCAAGTTCTTCATCCAGAACTTTGGAAAAGGTTGGAAGTAGTCATCAGAACTAAAAATAAAATATCCTCAGTGGTATACCTCATTCATCCAAAATTTGTTGTGAAATTATGAGTTATATGTGAGTTATATATATATGCATATATATACTCATATATATGAGTAAAATTAAGGTTATATACTAATCTGAGTTATATACTAATTATGAGTTATATGTGAGTTATATATATACTCATATATATACTCATATATATGAGTAAAATCAAGGTTATATACTAATCAAAAAATAAGAATTGTCATTCTTCCTATAGAAGAATATTGTCTCGGTTCCTGCATAAGAAGACAGTATTCTTAATGATATCCAATTAAACTCAATAAACCAATTAGCATTAACTCTCAGGGTAATTACATCTCAGGACTTGACAAAGATCATACTTCAACCGACATGCTAGCAGAGCTCAGAGACTAAATAAATGTGTGGTCTACCTCGCAAGGTCATCTCCCTGATGTTATTATCCCTGACAAAGGAGTCAGCACTGCAAAAGCAGAGCAAGATGGCAAATGTGCACACTTGTCTAATCATGCTTTTGCCCAATTTTCTTGATAGGCAAGAAACATCTCCTGGCAAATATTAGCAAAACTCTGCACCATTCCAGCACTTCTTAACAAAAATGGAGGAGAAAAGCAATCTAGCCATGCAGGAATTAAAAGAAGAAGTGCCAAGATGATGCAATTTTACTTTGTATATACTGGAAAGGCTGGTAGAGCAGAAAACAAAAGCTATCCATGCGTGGTGTACGTGGGGAGTTGCTGCAACTATGAGACTCTTGTATCTGCTTTAGAAATGGTGAGCTATGCAGTTCTTGGGCTTTATTTCCCAGCAATTTTATTTCTGTGCAAATATCTTACTAAAGAGCAAAAGATCAAAATCTTCTGTATTCATGCAAAACCAAATTCTGCAAAGTTTATGAAACCATCTTTAAACACAGCTCAGGAAATGCTTGAAGACTGATTAAGTATTGATTTCTTTGAGCTAGTTACAATTCCAAACACAAGCATTTACTTTAGAATTTATTTAGTTTAGGTTTTGCGGAATCAGTCTCCCACTAATCCAAGATTTTCTTAGGAAAAAAACAAGGAAAATGAATGATCATATTTTGATCAAATTTTTTCAGCTAGATGCAAACCCTGCAAAGCATGATTTATTACACAGCACTGTAACTCTTCCTGCTGATGTTAACAGATGTCTCAAAATGTAAAACAGGAAATGGCAGTAGGCACATATTATTACAATGTATGAAACAGATTTATTCCTGGTTTTATTCTAAATGGATTCCCAGTTTAGGTACATTTTCTTAACTAGTTCACTTTTTCCTGATATCTTCACTTGTTCACATCAAGAAACCTTAGGAAAAGAATCTGAGAAGAAATAATGCTAATTCTACTGTCATATGTTTAATCCTGTACCAAATTTGACAGTTGCGGGGAAAAAAAATTATTTCCAGCATGAATCTTTCAATTGAATTTTAACTGTAGAAACTAATTTCCCATTTGGGAAAACAAAGAGACAAAGTGGTGCTCATGTGCTTATGAATCCTGAATGTCCCAGGGCTAAATCCCACTCTGAAATGTGGCAAGCACCAATTTCAAAGATGGCTGTCTTTTCCTTGACTCCAGTAACCCAGTGTGAGTCTCCCCTGGGATACGACCATTAGCTGAGGAAGGGGAGTCAAATGTGCCTCCACATCTTCTGCCTGGGTTTCCTACTCCTGCCCTTAGCAGCACCTGATGCAACTGAATATGGAGATACAGATTGCTATGTAAGTAGATATGGTGGCTTGCAGGACTTGCTCAGACCAGTCTGAAGCCTTTGAGACCAATACATAGAAGCTACATCTGGGTGGCAAGGACTCCAGAAAACTTCTTTTTTCAATTTTACAATACATATCCACAATGCTGTTTAGTGGATGTTGTGTGTATAATCTTAACAACACACCAATTTAATCACGTCTGACACAGTACCTTAGCTATTGTTTAATAGGCTGTGGTTTCTATCTTGCATGTTTAATAGTTATGTGATTTATCCACTTAATAAAAAAAACCCAAAAACTAAACATAAAAAAAATTGCTAACAAGTGTTGCACTGTGAACTCAAATTAAAAATGAGTTTGTTTCTCTGGGTTTTTTATTGTACTAAATAAGACTCATAAGCTACATGGGTAGAGGGGGGAAAAAAAAAAAAAAAAAAAAAAAAAAAAAAAAAAAAAAAGCTCCTAATTAGACCTCTCCATTCTCTTACACGGAAACCATAGCATCGTTGCTGATACAGCTAAAATAGATCCCATTATGCTCTACTCATTCCTAGCACCAGGTCTTTTTTTAGCAGTAGGTGATCTTTTGATCTTCCCCTTTTTCCTCCAGGTTAACTGCATTTAGCATTTGTCCGAAAAGCTGCAACATGTCTCATGACATTTCATAAGCTTTATAAATTCCATTTTTCCTTTTACTTGTTTCCTCTGGTAGTTTTAAATCAGTTTATCTCTTCCACAGAGCATAGGTCCTGACCTGACATGGACCTTTGACCATCACAGTGCTAACACAAGAGCTCACTTATCAGATCTGAGTGCCTTGGAAACCCTAAGACATCTGGCACTTACTGAGAATGGGAGGTTAGTAAAATTAATGATGTTGTGCTAAAACACACAAGGTAAATATTTTGATATGTTAGAAGGGCATGTATACCCATAAACCTCCTCCATACAGACACTGAACATGAGTGGGGGCTGAGCTGGAAAGAAAAAAGCAACACCGAGTGCAGAAAGTGGTTGCTCCCCCTCAAAAAAAAAAAAAAAAAAAAAAAAACACAAAACCACGGGAACTTTCAAACAGCAGACAGCCANGTTTGATTTTTTTCCTTTCATATTTCTATTTTCTATAACTTAGTTTTAAAATAAAAGAGAGGTCAGTCTGCTTGTCCTTGGGCTTCCTGGAAAATTACTGAAAGTCAGAGATATGTGGAAGATGCCATGACCTCTTCTGCACACTCCATGAAGGAGCAGCCAGGTGAAATTCTAACTCAATTTGTCATCTAAGTTATGATAAACACTTTCATTAAAAAAAATAAAAAATACTGTGCATAATATCTCTAAAGTGATTTTTTTTTTTTTTATGAAATGCTAAGCACAGGTAGGTGTTATTTTAGCTAGCATATCAATTTGTTCATTTTAAAGCTAGGAAACAGCTGCATTTTTGCACAGAAAAAAACTCCAACCTTCAGTAATTTGGAATTCACCCAGTTTTCACCACTGGAGTTAAAAAACCCTGGAATATCTGTGGAACAATCCCTATTTTAGTTATAGCTCTATATGGGTTCAAATTTGCTATTAATTCCATAATATTCATGTTTGATAAAATGTTTATTGAATATCTGAAGGAAAGTCCCAGATAATTATGTAATCTTCAGAAATTTAAGAGGGAACATTCATCACCTCCAAAATTAGATCATACTTAGGAACTATATCTGGAATGACAAAGGATAATTTGTTTGCAGTTTGATGCAGTAAATTTTAAGATATAAGTTAGGTGATCAGTCCTACTGCATTAGTTTGATTAAAAGTTTCATACTCCTGCATTCCTCCACCATCTCTAGGTCTGTGCTGGGGCTAAGGCAAGCGAACAGTGTTTTGAATTTGGATTTAGAGCTGGGAAAGCATGGTTGTATTCAGACTCTGCAGAGTCCCATCCCTAAAGGGATGCACTGAAAACTGGAATATCCACTTTTCAGCAAAGAAAATAGACCTTGCATGTAAGGGTCACACTTCTTTTCATGTTCTTGGGGCTTCCTCACATTCACATATATGAGGAGTGACACAGGTTCCCTGGATAGCAAGTGAGCTGCTTTGTAGAAGCTGTGAAATACAGCTAATATTTGTGAACAAGTGTTATAATTGTGAGCAGAAACCACCAAACCTCATCCAATAATCCATCCAATCCTTTGTGTTTATACCAACAAATTAAAGGGTGTTAAATTATCGATAGAATACTGTTTTCCTTGTTAATAATTTTTGTTGCTTAACTATCCTTACACTATTCTGTTGAGAAAAATTCTGTGTTTGAATTCTACTCCAAGAAGAAAAATTAAGCTAACGTGCACTGTTTTAACAGAAAGGAAAGAAAGAGGAAGAATAAACACTGATCAGCACTAGTCACTCAGCAGCAGTCTCAAAGTTTGCAGAAGTTATCACAGAGGAAAGGAATCATGTGTGATGGTTATAGCGCAGAGCATCGAGCAGCCTCTTGAGAAATGGAAGACTGGGGTTTGTTTGCTAGATTCATGAGCACCACAGTGTCAGGTGTCTGTTTCTAATACATGCTCATACCCACATTTAAAGACTTTCACTCAGCATGTCTTACCTTAGGCTAGTCTTATCAAAAATAGAGTCTTCACTTTCAGGAACATTGCTTGTAATGTCAACATGAAAATGTAGGAATATGCAAACAGGTTCTTTTTTTCTTAAATCTTGATTATTCTAGTGAAAACTACCTTAGCACATCAAAGTGGTGCTTTGAAGATGTTAACAGGAGTATTAATATTACTGGTTCAGTTAAGACACCAATAGGTTTTAATGATGGATTTATGGGTGTTTTCCCACCAAAAGAGTATAATTCAACAAAATTGCTTGCCATTTACAAACAAATTGTGCATGTACTTTAGTGAGAATTTTTGTTTTCTCAAGGCACAGGTTAAATAAATAAATAAATAATCCAAGCCTTGACATTAATAGGTAATCATCTGGATTTATGAAATATAATGGCAGTTTTGCCATGGGCCTCAGTTAAAATAAATAAATAATCAAGACTTCAGTTCAGTCTTTACCTGTCAATTCTGGTTTTCCTGACTGCTTTTGTAATTAAGATTGTTCTAGCTTGTTTGATGCAGTTTATACTATTTTACAAATCTTTCATTGTACTATTCTGCACAAATTAACTAATTGCAGATTTAGAACACAAATTATAGGGACAGAAATAAGTATGTTTCTTTTCCTTCCGTTCATTTCATCCTCAAGCTTGACTTTGATTGGAGTGGGATTCTCAGTAGCACTGGGTAGTTTACAAGCTGTCCCTAAAAATCCTGAGTGATGTGTCTCTTGCTGAGTCTATGCCCCACAAGATCTGCCAGGCAGGCATCACACTAATCCAGTATTGAACTATTCAAGCATGTGGGAGTTTGAGCTGTCAAGATCCGTAAGAGTCATATGCAAGAAACTCATCTTTTCTCTTTTTCTTGCCCATTTCATATATGTAACTATATTTATCAATATGTTATGTGTTCATCTCACCACTAGCCTATTTTGATTTCTTGCTTTGAAGCCACTACAATCAATCTAAACTACTCAAGAAGTCTCATACATTCACTTCACAAACAGCTTCTGTGAAGAAAAGGTTTGTACAGTTCAAGTGAAACATGAATGCAGGGGTAGGTAACTGAAACGGGACACAGAGCGGTGGTCATAGACTTCCACTGAACAGCTATCTGAAACTTATTTTCCCCCTTATCTGCAAACAATCTTGATAGGGCCTCAGAACTCAGTGGATACTTTGACAATCAAGAATTTATGCAAACCAACAATTTCCCCTCTCTCCAACTTTAAAGGCACAGGTTAAGAACCAGGCTCATTCAGTGCAGTGAGATTGCTTGGCTGCATGGTGTTCCTGTTTGGGCTTGATCTGTGTCTCAGCAGTTTGCAAATGAAACAGCATCATTTGGTTTCAATGCAGAGTTTGCCTGGTGTTAAGGATATCATATAAAATTATCAGAACATTCTTCAGAAATGCCTCGACACAGATTTAATCCTAAATTACACAATGTAATAAACACCGCATTTCTGAGAAAGGTCTTCAAGAAGGAAGAAAAAAAACTCTAAATTTTTGGTGACGCTCAGTGTGGAGATCTACAGTTGTGTACAACTCAAAAAGGTTCAGAAAAGCAGGTCAAGATGGCAGTTATGCAACCCCATGAATCGCAAAAACCCCAGCTTGAGCCCTCTGTAGCAAAATGGCCAATATCTATTTCAAGAAAATGTTTTTATCATTTATTATGTCATAAGCAAAAGAGTAAAATAAACTGTTTATTACCATATATAAAATGCTTTTGACCAGCCAACTGAAAAACTAATTTCATTTTCTCATTACACTGCCTCAAGCATCCTTTAATGTCAATTTTTATTACAGACAAAGAAGGGAAATTAAAATGATCAGTTACAGTGGAAGAAAAAACATTTGTTTCAGAATTTTAAGAAGTAAGACTAATAAGCACTGAACCTGCTAATCATTCTTGGTAATTACCATTAATTTTTCAAGAAATGGAAGAGAGGTCCTAGGGATCTGTGTTATAATGCCCCAGAAGAATCTCTCTTGTGTGAAAACATTAAGGTTTCTAAGAAAACTTGAAACAGTAAAACCAGGAGTCTCTGCAGAGACTGCTAGGTCTCACTGCACTGGAGTAGGAAAGTTAGTTATACAGACGGTCCCTAAAGGAGAATTAGAAGCATTTTTCTTGCTTCTAGGTGGAATTTATTGTTCTCCTTTGAGTATGATTAAACCAGCTTCACCAGCACAGTCATATGCTCTAATGTCTTTTATACTTATGAACTGCATCAGACTGCAACAGTTCTATGAATTTAGCAAACAAGACAAGAACACTCCCAGAAGGCAGGTCACTCCCAGACTTTCTCCTGTAGAGGAGCTACACTAGAGCAACCCCAAATTGAAAGCAGGACCTGTGGTGAACCCTGACAGAGACACAGGAACAGAAATAGGAATCTGCATTTATCAGTGGCTCAGTAACTTGTACTGTGGCTTTTCGCCAGGTGCAAAGGTCTTTGGAAGATACACGGCCAGGAAATCAATAAGAAGCTGTTGACATAGGTATTTACCTTTTCGTGATTAAGTATTTTCTTTTCCTTGAAAGATTCAAAGGCTGTTATTGAGCTTATCACCATGCAGTGCCTGCCAGAGCTTATAGCAAAATATTTAATCATCTGATTCTTACAAGACCTTCTATNTTCCCAGATGTAACATTAACTACACAATGATGCCAAAAGCAATTGTGCTTCTTAAAACTCTACCAAAGTAGCATGTTCCCATAACAACAACTAAAAAGACACTTCGTAAGAAAAAGGAATGTTACCTTTTCTGTGTAGCTATTTCATAGGAATTTCCAATCCAATTCCCAAGCTGCTCAAAGATGTACGAATTCAGGTTGTTCTCTTTTGTGGGCCAGCTTGACAAGCTATCCTGTTTCATTTCCTTCCCCTTTTTTTCCTTTCCTTTTCCATTATTTTATTCCTTTTCACAAGAATATCTTCACTGGGAGTGATGAGTTCCAAAAGGTAACAGACTAGCTTAAAGGACTACCACTGTCTTCCATGGAAAAGATTCCAAAGAAATAGATGTTTAGAATACAGGAAGCTTTAATTCACCTACATACTGAACCATCACTTTAAGATAGTGGAACTAGCAATGAAAGGCAGAAGTGAATGCAGTCATCTCAGTCACTTTCTGGAGTCAAACTATAGGAAAATAATCCTAAATTATCTTTAAACAAAAATAGACATATATATATAGAGAGAGAGAGAGAGAAACCTCTTAAACTCTGCAAAAATGCTAATTCTTAGGGGTCACTTACTTTCAAAGTATCCTCCAAGCCACTCCTTCCTGACACCCAGGTGAAACCTTCCTGGGACCCAGGTGAAATGGATTGCCATGGCTGGTTCAGGTCAGACCTTCAGCTGTTGTAGTTTGGTGGACTTCCTCTGACTTATTCAGTAATTAAACTGGTTGATGGCAGTTCAGAATATAGTTTGTACATGCCTTTTTGCAATGATACATACACTGTCAAACATGAGACAAAAGTTTCCTTATTTACATCTAAGCCCCAGTCAGGTGTTTTTCTCTTTTGTTTCCTGAAAATTGTTTAAGTATTTCAGGCAGATGCTTGACTGATCACCATTAAAAGCTAACTTGCCATCTATCTCCTTTCTAAATGACAGGTTGATTTAGGACTGCAAGGTACATCAGTTATGACATGACTAAGCCCATCTTAATTATTCTTTTATTTAAGTCTACACATTATCTTTAGGCAATTCTCTACCAGACTGACACTGAGATTGTGACAAGTACCCTTCACTTTAAAGTTCTGGCTTGTAGCAAGCCAAATTAATGTTATTAAACTGTAGTATCCCAATGTAGTTAATATTAAAAACAGGCAGCAGCAAACAGTTAATACAACAGGATGAGGAGCAAAGCTTGCTCTTTATATCCTCACAGGAACCTACCACTATCTAAGGGTATGTTACACAGTTTGCTTGAATCTGTAAAACAATCCAGTTTTTCAGGACACAAAAACAACATAATAGTGGTTAAAGGCATAAGAGGTGCTAGAATCCTATTTCCAAAAAAGCAGGAAAGAAGGGTTAAAACAGTGTGCACTCACTATACAGAAGGAAATACGGTATTTTGAGAATGCCTTCTATTATTCTTGTGAATATTCTCAGGAGGGTAAGGAGGGTTTATATCACAGATAATTAAATGCAGGCTCTTTACTATTATATCTGTTGTATTCCAGAGAGCAGTAGGTTATAGGGCAATAGACTGAAATTAGATTTTAGCAGAACATGTGTCCTGACCTTTCTTTAAAGCAGATCTATTTACTTTATAATGCAGTTCATCTTGTAGGAACTGATGTACTCATAGCCAGTGTAAAGGTTAAGACATATGTGACGCTTAAACCTTCTTGCTTCTAACTCTGACATAATTCTTTTTGTTTATATTGCGCAAAGAGATATTTTAAACAGCCAGTCTTGAAAAGAATCTTTTTTGTGGTGATGTTAATTTCAGCTACCTTAATGCTTATACATGCAGTGGAGCGAATGCATTTCTAAATTGCAAATCTAATGGGCCTGATCTTCTCAGCATAAATCAGAGTAGCTCCACTGAATCAAATACCAAAGCCAAGGAAATTTCACTGATTTATATCTAGGTACCTAACTTGGAACTTAAATGGATTAAAGCCAGATTTACATGATTGTAAGTGATAAGATCTTGGCCTCATGTATTTTGATACATTATGGGCCAGATTGTGAAACCCTTATGTCAGTGGCACAACTTGCATGAGTAAGTGCTCGCCGATGTGGCTGTGGGCTGCACAATCTGGCTCTGTATTACACAGATGTAAACAAGTAACCAAGAGAAAGTTATTAAGTGGCTTTGATGATCTCATAAATAAACGTGTCATGACATCTAAGTAGCTTTAATAGTATCAGAACCACAAGAAATATGTAGAGTCCTACAGTACAGATGCCCCTGTGTTGTGGTCTTTAAACATAACGGATGAGAGCTGACTCAACTATATCATGCCATCATTCTGGATAGTGTTTGTTTTGCAGAGAAAAAATAGCATAAAATAGGACAATGTTGGTTGCACTGTGCAATGCAAATAGGGGGTTTTGTCCATTCCTCACTACTCATACTGTTGTTGTCTACTGATCGCTCAAAATCTTTTTCCTTTGGCTCATAATATTGTTCTTATCTTCCCCTCCTTCATTTAATTTATTTTCCTAGCCATACCTTCACAACTTGAGCACTACCTTTATTTGTAGTGGGTAAATTTATCCATTAAAATTGCTAGTAACTGAACGCTAAAGCATATTATAGACATTATGTGTTTGTGTGTGTTCATGTAGACACATTTCACAGACAATAATGCACATACACATATATTAACATATTTTGATTCTATGTACATGAGGCCAGTTAATTCACAAGAAACACAGTCATACATTTACATGGTGACAGTATCCAGAGTCTGGAGGCAGGTACTACGTAGCAGATCTCTCAAAACACAAGCCTGTACCTGGTGCTACTGCTATGTCCTAGCAGAAAACTACTTCAAGACACGAAGTTCTGCAGCCATTTAGGACCTGCACAAATGCATTCTATATAACACAACACTTACTCAGTAGGTGAGAGATTAATCGAATAGCTCATTCATCGTGTCTATAGGTCTTAACTACTAAACACTAGGTAAGTTATCACAGCTAAATGCACAGGTCTTTATTAACAGTACTGTGAACAACAAATACAAAAGAAATGGAGGAAAACAATCTTTCACTTACAGGCAAATGGTGGTTCATTTTTGGGAAGCTTCCTTTAACCCTAGGCTGTTTGATAATGTTCAAATTTTGGGATAATACTTGAACCTTCAATTGGACTGGGAGGAAGAAGTTAACTATGGCACCCAAGGAACTTCTCAGACATTGCAGGAAGCAAAATCGAAGGCTTTTTTCAAAAAAAAAAAAAATTAGGAAACAAAGGAACAACTAAGATATTACCTAACATAACCTCCTGGAGATGCTGTGTGGTTCAAACTCATCCCACCCCAAAGCTGCTTGCTGCTTCAAATGTGGCTTTTTTTTTTTTTCTTTTTTTTTTTTTTTTTTTTTNAAGGGCAGAACTTTGCTTGTAGCATATTTACCAGCAGTGGGGCTGAAAATAGAGTACCTAAGGAGCATTGTGTCAGCATTTTCCTTGAAAAATGTGTTTCCATTTGGATGAAAGCACATTCCCAAAAGTTAAAGTTAAAATAATCTGAACAAAGGAAATAGAAAGGTAGAAGCATAAGATGTGTTGTGCATTTGCACAGCAACACAGAAAGTCTGCCTTAATCATCTCAAGAAAAAATTAGAAAATTAAATGTCCTTAATAAATAATTTTCATTTTGCTAAATAAAATTTTCCTCTTGTTAGCTTTCCTGCTCCTTCCTATTGCCATTCCTCTCCTTCATCACGTGGAATTAATGTGAATTACAAATACCAGTTTTACAAAATAGCAAAAATGGCAATAAGTAGGAGGAGGTTTCAAGGGCAGAGTCTCTACCAATAACTCTGTTCTGACATGATATGATAAATATCGATTCACCTGCCTGTTAGGCCTTTCTACTGGATTATGCCAAGACTGGTTTTGTTACTGAGACACATAGAGTTGTACCACAGATTTTAGCACAGTTAGCCAAGAGTGGTGATCTGGAGTCTCAGCCCTGTGAGAGGAGCACCAGCATCAATGAACCCATGAGCTGTCTCCTCCCAGTACAGCTCACCTTGCAGCTTTGTTGGGATTTTCTATGAAAGGCTTCATGCTCAAATACATAACACCTGGGATCATTTTGTGTACTGGTTTCAAGTGATATATGTTGGGTGTATAGAGAAAAGAAAGGCCAGGAAAGGGTGTTTGGTAGAAATATTTACTCAGTGGACTTTCATCTCTAAGGACCAAGGAGAATAACAGATTATTTTAAAGGACAATCTAGAGTAAGAGCTCCATTCTTGCCTGCTCATCTGTACATGCAATTGGGCTCTCAGCAGGCACCTCAGTTCCTCTGATATCCCTGTCCTTCATCACACTTTCCTCACTTTTAAGTAATGTGTCTTGCTAATGGCATTCAAGGAAGGAGAAGGAAAAAAAAATAATATATATATATATATATATA
>VWZE01014164.1:154058-182613 GCA_013396675.1 Eubucco bourcierii
ATATAATATCTATGTTTATCTGTGAGAATCAGACTTTAGAAAAACCCTCTAAGTTTTGGGGTAGCAGCTCTTGTAACCATCAATAGTACCAAGGAAAAGTGTTACAATGGCTAATAAATACAGATGCACCTAACTGCTATCATATCTGCTGTAGGAATGGGAATTTGAAGGGCTGCAACCACTAACTTTGCTGTTGGTAACAAGAAGAGCTGAAGAACAGGGCACTCATGGTGATGGAGCATCATGTGAGTTTTCCCTGCAGCATCCACTGTGGGTACACAGAGATTCCAAGGTCTCTGACAAGACTATAAAACTGTTCCTACCATAAAGAACGAACAGGAAAACAGCAGCAAAGCTCCCTCTTTCCCCTCAAAGCACAGCTTTCCTGTGAGTGGGATGATCTGTCCTGGAGTGAAGAAACCAGCTTTCAAAGGAGACAGCCTGGGTGATGGTTGCTATATGGAGTCCGCTTACAGGAGCAAGAAGTAGCTGCTGTAACTGAACATATGGCACTCCGCAGTCTGCGCCTCCAGGTGCTGCTTCAGAGGCAGCCACGAGATCCTCCCTGTGAGCACTAATATAGCACAAATGGGCTGTGGGAAGTTCTTGCAGCCCCTGGCATGGACACCTCTCTCCTCCTTTCCCTGCTCTCCCCCTTTCTCATTTTGTGCTATTTCCCTGAAGTTTCTAACCTCTTCCTCATTTCCTTTTCTCAGACAAATGCATATAATGGCTGCATTATGCTCAGAGAGATAAGGGAAACAGTGAATCATGAAATACAGCAATTAATGATGAAATGCCATGTGTGGCATTTTTTAAAACGCATTTCATGAGATGAGTGAGTTATAGGAATACTTTTTTTTTTTTTTTTTCCCCTCTCTGTGCAAACTGTGAAAGACCACCAAAACCACATGCTTGGTAACTATCCTCAGCAAAGTAATTTCAAATCCCACAAAAATTTACTTGTTCTTGTGGTCTCAAAATCTATGGAGCAATTACCACCAGCATAATAAGGGTTATCAGCACTGATGTTAATGTGAGCAAAATGGCTTCTGCAGTTTTCTTAGTGGAAAAGTAGATATATTATGGAAAAGGCCTTACATAATAACCTTTTTGTAAGGCTTGGATGGCAAGATGGTTCTGCAAGACACTGAAGCCACATGTCATTAATCAGAAATGACAGTCTTTATTCATGTATATTTGACTGAAACTGCATAATTTTAGCCTCCAATAGCCCTGGATAAATGACCCTAAGTATAGCACTTTTTCAAATTGACAGTGATTGATGATGGACTGAAGAATTATGAACACAGAAGTAAACATGAAAAATAGACAAACCCTTTAGTATCACAAAGATTTCTTGTTTTAACTTTTCCAGCTCTTTCCCTCTCCTTTTTTTTATCTCTATAACCTTGTTCATCATGTTTTAATCATTTTTTATGCTACTGCATTTGTTACATTTTGCCTGCAGTGCCCCCACACTAAACCCAGAGCTTGCTGAAAGATTCATTCAGATAAATGGAATTGATTTCATATTTTTCCATTCATGAAAAGGATCTTTAAAGTTAGAAACTCTTTATGCAGTATGAAACTAAAGAAACTGATTACTTCTAGGAAGCATTTATCTACATCTCTTGACAAAACTGCAGAACACTTATGTGAGCAGCATCTCTTACACCAGCATTTGTTAACCAGCCTCACTGAACTAGCAGCTGCTCTATAGCATCCAAGTCCCTTTTATAAATACAGACTACCTGGCTGACCATGGGATAAATAATGGAAATTATGTTCTCTAAGTAATTAAAACCCCACCCTATTGATCTTTTTATAAACCACTATGTGCTCGCCCTAATTGATGAAATGGTAAAGAGAAACCTGCACCTAATTAAATTCGTTATGCATAAACTAGTCCTCCTCCGTGACAGTAACTGCTGCTGGAATTAATGACTGACCCCTCCTCAGACTCAGCACAGCTCTCAATGCCAGCTGATGCTCTCCACATGGAGAAGACATAGGTCTGAGCCTGGAATTAAACCCATTTGATTTTATACATTCCTCAAGGTGTCAAGCTTGAGTTTCTGCAAAGACCTCTGTACTGAGGACAGCATGAAGAAGCACGTTGTGGTTGGTTGGGTTCACCTCGCTGCTGACAGGCCTTTGTCCATCTCACTGTGAGCCACCAGGATGAGACCAGCTAGGAGACAGGTGAAGGGTGAGTGCTGCCCTGCACCTATTCCCTCCACCCCCTACAGTCAGTCATACAGGTGACACATGGTTTCTGATTTCAGATAGGCTCTAGATGGCCTAGCCTACAGAATTCATAGCATAACTAAAATGAGCAAGAGGAAAGCTTGCAAAATGTAAAACAATTTGCTGTATTTTGTAACCCATCTCCTTACAAAAAGCTTTAACATCTGAAGATGAAATTTGAAGTAGCTGGTGGCCCTATCTTTTCAGATCAATTAATGGCCAAGTATAAGTATAACCCAGAAATCACCACAGTCTAGCTATTTTATTGTGCTACTGAGGTTGATGGTTGAGATGATCCACCATGCACTGTCTGATTTCCTCACTGTAGTTAGCAGGGCTGAGGCTGTGGCAGTGGTTAGTAGTCCTGACAACTGAAATGCAGTTCTAGATGATGCTTTTTATATGGGCCTACAAAACAAAACAACTCCCTTCTCCCTGTCAGGCTTACATGAAAATTTGGGGGTTTTTGTCTGGTTTTCTGGGGTTTTTTAAACCAAAGGATTCCTGATTTGATCAGGTGTTGGAATAGTTATGAAGGTAAAACCAAACCTTTAAAACTGTTTCAGTTGGCTTAAATTCACTATATTCCAAAGCTATGAAATGACTCCTGGAAATTAAAATTCTACATGGTTTCATTAAGAACACACTGGTGCAAGGGCTATTAGCCTGTACAAAATGAAAGGCTTTTATTGGCACTTTTCCCTACCATGAGAGTGACTTTCATATTGGATTAATAAGGCTAATATTGCCACTGCATTATCATTTTATGAAAATTCTCTAATGAGATTTGAAATTGCTTAATGAAAATACTCAAGTTCTCCCAAACTCTGCCCTGCTGAAAGATGGACTGTGCAGCCACTGTGGAAGCGGGGAGGAGTACTCAATGCCAGGAGAGACAAACTTTGATTTTCTCACACCCTGCATCATGTAATGCCATTCCACATCAAGGTCCCCTGAGTTACACCACATCAGCATAGCTTAGGGCTTCACGCAGTGTAACAGAAGGCGACATGGTGTAATCTAAAACAATAAGCTCTAAGGAGCCTACTGCCTCATTAAAGTGCTTGTGCAACAGGGCTGGGTGCTACCATGATTGATACTAGAGTCTGCTGACTCCTGCACCCCACTGCAAGCATGGTCAGCATGGGACTCTGGGCTAGTCTCCTAACTGGGGTGGCCAAACCAGACTGTAACCACCTGCTCCTCAACAGGCATAAGCAGGAGTTTGTGAGAATATATCCCAGATGACTGTTCCCATATTTCAGATTAGAAATTAAGGGTCTACCCTAAATCCAACAGCAACAAGAGTTATTCCCTGCTATTTACTTCAAACAGCTTCCATTTTGGGGCTCAAAGTGAACAGTGATTTTTTTTTTTCCATTTTAAGCTTAGCTTGTCCAACTTTGCTATTCCTTGCACTGAGGAGGCAGAGTGGTGGTTTGCACTCTCATAGAAACTAGCTGTCATTGTGGATATAAAGTGGAAATATCTTGGAGGCTTTTCCCATCCAGAGACCCTCGGGACAATTTAGGGGCATGGAGGACAATAGTGATAGACACGCAGGCCAAGTTCATAGATTTGCAACACATCTATTAAGAGGACCAGTTCCCAGTTCTCACAATAATCACTGAAGGACATCTGACTAGTCTGTGAAGCAACAAAGCTCCATTTTTTCCTCACTTCCAACTGTCACAATTTTCTGCTAGACCATAAAGACTATGAAAAGAAAAGCTGGAAAAGCCTCAGTCCTAATTCTACATTTCCTGGCACCTTTCTTGGCTGTGGAATTACAGAACAGAGGAATCTGTCCTTGGGTGTCCGCTTTTCTCTTGCCGTAAATCGTGACTTGCAACACTGTATTCACTACCCAATGAAACAAAACCTCTCACAGTAGGTGAGCACTTGGGAAGCCATTAGCTGCGCAAAGAGCTAGGTGCAGGGAGCAGCATGTTGCTCTCCAGGGAGAGCTGAGTGCCAGTTTGTCCGGCAGGAATCTGGAGCATTTGAATTTCTCTTTTGTTTGTTTTTGCTTCTTCCTTACTATCTTTTCACTCAAGTGAAAAACTTATGAGGAAGAGCCACTACACAGTTTGGGAACAGATTAGTGAGCAGATGTTCATCTAATCCAAGCACCTACCATGAATTTAAGTTTATTATTGGACCATGTTTAGACTATGAGAAAGATGAGGCTGCTACTAGGACGCGCATGAATGTGTTGCTTATCTGCAGGGTTTAATGCAGAAATCCAGATCTTGGTGGCACAAATAAAACATTAATGGGAAGGCATTATCAGGCATTTCTACTTTCAGATTGAGTCCCTTGTGCTAGCCAGATTTGCACCAGTTGAGATTCATCCAAGGACCATCTGTGGGCCATTAGGACTCATTTCCAAGCTCAAAGCCCAGACCATTTTAGGTTCGCTGTTTCTTTTAACTTTTCCACAGGTTGGTATTATTTCTCATCACATGTGAGAAAAGTCTGCAGCTTGATTTGAGCACTAAGCCAAAGACAGGTGGATCTGTTGGTTATGTCAACAATTAGTCAATTCCATGCAGAAAAGACATCAGCAAAGTTATATAAATCAATGTTACTAAAATATTAAAACAAGAACTCCCAAACAGACTACATGTAATGATCGGACAAGGAAAACTACAGAAAGGAGCAAAATCCCATTCTTTCCAACATGGCAGTTGAGGGACTCAGAGCTCCTCATTCTCATTCACACTAAGGTTACTGAGGTATCAGTCTGGCAACATAAAGATACCTCAAAGGAAATATAAATATTCAAATCTTAAGGCCCATTTATATTGCTAGAGAAGGGTAAAATGGCCTTTGGGGAAATGAAATTTAGGATACTAGATTTTAAAACCAGAATGGATCACTATGATTAGCTGTCTGACCATAGAGTTTTACTCAATAATTCATTTATGGAGCTGATGTCGTCTAGTAGCAGGAGTGCGTCTCAGAACCACATGTACTTATCACATGCACAGTGAGCCATAAGGGTATTTTGCAACAGCTATGCTAAGCCTACACAGTGCAGTGAAGCACTCTTGTGGTATCCTGACATTCCAATTGTAAGAGCCAAGTGTTTGGCCCAGCTGCCACCAGACTGGGAATGCTCAAGCTAAGAGTACTGTTTTGAGCATTTTGGCTGGGGTACAGTGACACAGAAAGGTCACTACAGCTATCCAGGGGAAGTATATAAGAGAAATTCTTTCTTCAGATGTTAAGGTAACAGACTTTATACATGTGAAGAAGTCACAAACTCAAAACAGAGACTATTTATCTGCTGGTAGAAAAGAAACATGGTGCTGAGATACATGGCTCTGGCAAAAAGCGAGGAGGTAGGAAGACTTCAGCTTTGAGGTGGATACAACAGTTCCAGTTTGAAACATGAGAAAATGCAGTCTTGATGTTGGGGTTCATTTCCCATCCTTCTAGGTACAGAAGTTCATATCCACAATGCTGGATCAGGCTCTCTGTGCTCTAGATGACCTACTTGTAAAGAAAAATTGGGTTCAAATGTATAAAAAACAGATGCTGCAAGTGAACCAAACGATCTTGGGTAATTAAACTGTAATAAAAAAATGGCTTCATTCATTAACTATGGTAATTGACCAAAAAGCAATAGGACACCTGCTATTTTCATTATAACTGCCCTGCTATAATTCCAAGTGAAATCTGCATGTAGAACAGGTCATTTAGACTTAACATGGCTTCAGATTATCATATTAAACAGCTCATAAATACCCTTACTTTTTATTTCCGATCACTGCTTTCAACTGAGCTTGACCAAAGATGGAGCCTCAGCCCACGATTTATAACAAACAGCATTTCCCCAAATTCCAAGAGTACCATCTTGGAAGGAAGGACATGAAAGTGTTGGAGTGGGTCCAGAGGAGGGCCACAAAGATGATCACAGGGCTGGAGCAGCTTTCCTGTGAGGACAGGCTGAGAAAGTTGGGGCTCTTCAGCCTGGAGAAGAGAAGGCTTCGAGGGGACCTGATAGTAGCCTTCCAGTATCTGAAGGGGGCCTACAGGAAGGCTGGGGAGGGATTATTTACAAGGTCCTGCAACGACAGGACAAGGAGCAGTGGGTTTAAACTGGCAGAGGGGAGATTTAGACTGGATGTTAGGAGGAAGTTCTTTACAGTGAGGGTGGTAAGACACTGGAATAGGTTGCCCAGGGAGGTCATGGCTGCTCCCTCCCTGGAGGTGTTCAAGGTCAGATTGGATGAGGCCTTGAGTAACCTGTACTAGTGGGAGGTGTCCCTGCCTATGGCAGGGGGGTGGAACTAGATGATCCTTGAGGTCCCTTCCAACCTTACCATTCTATGATTCTATGATCTTCTTTGCCCATTCCTCTAATCACTAACTGGCACGAAATGTAGTCTTCACAGATTTCTCCAAGTTCAGTAGGTGTTGCCTCCAGTTTCCTTTATCTGTTATTTAAATGCAATAATGTACTGCCTGGATGTTATTATTTACAATGTGGCAATCCAAGGAAGTGTCCCTCCCTTGTAGAATACAGTCTATCAGAGAGCTGTACTGCAGATGCAAAAGAAGATTTATATTTTTCAGTAGAGGGCTTTAGTTTTTTCAAATCCTGCACAAGAGGGATTTATTGCCTAACTGTATGGATGTCAATGTTGAGCAAATTCCATGTTCAAGACAGGGTTCTTACTCCAGTCATGCAGTTACTCAAATAACAATCATATCAACAACAATTAGTTGCAAGGATCCAACCAAACACATTTCTCCTTGTTTTAATTTAGGTAGTAATAGAGTAGTAATAAGTAACAAGAAAAACAGATTAATTCATATAAAGTAACAATTTCAGTGAGTTTTATTCTGTTAAAACTACCCCAAAGCTCCTAAACTGTCTTGAGAACTTTAGCTAAGCTTCTTCTTGGCTGTGCCTTGGAAGGGCTCTGCTTATTTTCAGTTTCAGCTGTACAACTTGTACAGCACACTGAATGATTTAACCAAGCAGATTTAGAGTTCAGTAGACAGTGTTCTTTGTTAGATTTTAGTCACATACCAAATTCAATAGACTTTCTGCTGCAGGCGTACGTCAAAATGCCAGGAAGGCATGAGACATTGTTGAATATGTTGGAGTTTATTGTTTGGAAAAAAATTAAACTTGGTCTCTCATTCAATCTTTAATTAAAAAGTCATACTCTAAAGCTCAAAGGACAAAGGAAAAGAGAGAATAAAGACAGTTGTTCCATAAAATACAACAGATACTTCTTTATATCTGTATCAAACAACTCAGTATACATCATCTTCGCTGAAAATAAATGCAAGTATTTTGGGGAAATGTGTTCCAAGCATCACTACTGTTAGCTGTTACCTACATAAGATAATTAACGAACAGACAGATTTTCTGCATAAATAGAGCTGTGTTTGTTTCCTAATAAGAACTGCCATCATATTTTCGGCTGGTGAGTTTTGGAAAACAAGTCTTAGATTTCTCTGTAAAGACCTCATACACAAACTGAACAGCCATATGTGATAGCTAGCTAAAAAACAAGTCGTTTCTCTGCTCCCTGTCTGCAAATTTGTCCTTAAATATGAACACTGAGCAGACTGCATGTTAGAATCTAGGCGTCAGGCATCGGCATTAAATTGCCTAAGCCCAGAGAACTGCCAGGAGCCTGCCAAGCCTCCCATTTCAAGGAATCCTTTCAAAGGTTACTATTAGTGGTCTGACCACAAACTGGCCCAACTGGATTCAGAGTGGGAACACTTTAAAAGTTCTCAAAGTGTGGGTGACCACACCACAGAAAACCAGCAGCCCTTAACTATGTCTCCCCCGCACTGCTGGAAGGATTTGCACTCTCCAGGGGTCACTGTGGGAAGCACACTGCTCTCCACCAGATTTCTCTTGCTTCATTTTGTTAAACCATGGAGGCGAGACTTTACTTTCACACCACCCATCAGACATGGTCCTTACCACTCTATGCTGTGTTTGCCAGACAGTAAAGCATGTCACCAACCCACATTAAAAGTAAAGATGATTTTTGGGTGCTTTCTGGCATTGACAAGATAACTAACAATAGAAAGGATAAATCTCTTTTATGCTAGTAGCTGTTAAATTGTGTGGTAGAAGTGCTTTATTCCTGCAAATGTAATGGGAATAGGAAGTGGTATGAATTCTAACTCATTGAATTACAGTCTTTAAATTGTAATCTTGTTTTCCTTCTGGCAGACATTATTCAGCATATTCAGTAACTTGCAGCAAATCAATCAGTAGATCTTTAAATGCAGTTTCTTAATATTCATATTCTTAATTCTTTAATATGGGTAGTGAAAGTTCATTATACCGTTTCACTCCAAACATTCAAAAATTCAAACTGAAGTTTTACGAGGTTTTGACCAGACGTAGGCACTATTTTCTTATACCAAACTGTAAAAGTTAGTAAAATCATCTGATTAGTAGCGATCAAACCAGAGCCATGGGCTTACAAGTAGAAGCCTCCATCTGTTCCCACTGAAGCTGAGAGCTACTCGACCAGTTTGGCAGAGCAGGTAAGGTCAAAGCTGAGTGTGCTCGACTAAGTAATTATTATTACTGAACTTCAGTAATATTTGAAAAATAAATTAAGTAAATACTCCTAATGTACTTGATAAAGAAAGAAAATTATTAGTTAAGACTTGAAAGAGACTAACTTAACACAATATGGAACATTTTCCCACTTCACCTCCCATTCTCACAGATTTTGCCTATAGAGTTTATTCATGAACTTCAGTTTTGCCTTCCCCATTCTGAAACCTTCCAACGTCAGAGTAACCTTTGCAGTGTCTTAACAGTAGACATAGGAAAGGTTTACTCCGCCCATTCTCCAGTGTCTAAAATCAGCTGAGGGTTGAGGACAAACACGAGACACATACAACATGATATTTTCTCAGATTTCATTTTATCCTGGTCTCCACCAAATTTTATCTTTTATCTAGGGGGCTTCCTGAACCAGAAATTGTGTCTTTGTGTTGAATAAACCTGAATGGATCTTCCTTGATGTGGCTGACTAGCCCATCCTTTGGACCCACAGAAACTTTTAGCGACCTGCCAGGAGGAGCCTGACAATTTCTGTTCAGCAAGAGCAATAGGATGGCTGGTGCAGGCTTTAATCTTTTTCATGAATATGTTACCACGAGTCTTTGGCTGAAAGTACAGTAGCTATGTGGCAGGTTTACTGGATTTTGTTGGTTTTTTTTTGTTTTTTTTTCATTTGTTTTGGTTGGTTGGTTGGTTTTTTGGTTGTTTTGGTTTGGTTTTTTGTTAAGCAGAAGTTAACTTTTTTATGTAGTTGAAGGAGCTTGAAGTAAATTCTACCAACTTTAATTTTCAGACTACAATAGCCAATACCCACTTACAGTCAAGAATGTTCAAGAAACTTAAAATGTAAAATGCCATGATTCTGTAACAAATGAGAATGAAATAATTTTCAGTCTAAAAGCAGTTGGAAAATTCGTGATGTGTACTCGTTAGAAGTGCCTTCAGGATATCAAGACAGGCTTTCTCCATAAACACCAGATGAATAAGAATGGTAAGTAGCAGCTATGATGTACAAAACACTTCAGTGAACACTTCAGTCCAGTAGGGCAAGGGATTCTGCCCCTTTACTCTGCTCTTATCAAACCCCATCTGGAGTACTGTGTGCAGTTCTGGAGCCCTCAGTACAGGAAGGACATGGAAGTGTTGGAGCGGGTCCAGAGGAGGGTCACGAAGATGATCAGAGGGCTGGAGTAGCTCTCCTATGAGGACAGGCTGAGAGAGCTGGGGCTCTTCAGCCTGGAGAAATGAAGGCTTCGAGGGGACCTGATAGTAGCCTTCCAGTATCTGAAGGGGGCCTACAGGAAGGCTGGGGAGGGACTATTTACAAGGTCTTGCAATGACAGGACAAGGGGCAATGGGTTTAAACTGGCAAAGGGAAGATTTAGACTAGATGTTAGGAGGAAGTTCTTTCCAGTGAGGGTGGTGAGGCACTGGAACAAGTTGCCCAGGGAGGTTGTGGCTGCTCCCTCCCTGGAGGTGTTCAAGGTCAGATTGGATGAGGCCTTGAGTGACCTGTACTAGTGGGAGGTATCCCTGCCTATGTCAGGGGGTTGGAACTAGATGATCCTTGAGGTCCCTTCCAACCTTACCATTCTATGATTCTATGAACACAGTTGAGTTTGGGTTATGCTGCTTAAGGGATCTTCTTAAGCAAACCTCTATCTTTAAAACGCTGCCTATGAACCAAAATCGGGAAAAGGAGTAGGGAAGAGAATTTAATCTCACCACTATATGAAGACCCAAAAACCCCAGAAACATTGATTTTGCTCTATGGCAAACTATGAGGATGGTGGAGGCAGCTTCTCTTTTTGTAATGACTAGCTGCTTAATTGCCTGGGTGTGGAAAGTGAGACATTGCATTCACAAACACATGAATCGCATCGTACTTCAGGGCAAACACCACCAACTCTTTCAGCAACAACTACATCACCAAATCCTCCCCAAGTTCAGGGCTGCAAAACTAACCAGGCCTGCATTGGGCTCTGACTCAAAACAACCTTCACATCGTTTACAGCAACTGTTTCAGCACAGCATTGAGTTAAAATAATTATTTTACTTGCTGAAAATATTGAAGCTGCTCTGTCAGGACTTGGTACAGTTACACTGAAGCCGTTGTGAACTACACAATTGATTTAAAGAGGTGATGGCAGTCCTGGCAGTCAGGCAAAGTCCCTGGTGACTGGAAGAAAGGAAACATTACACCCATTTTTATGAAGAGTAGAAAAAGGACCCTGGGAACTACCAATCTGTCAGCCTCATCTCTATGCCTGGGAAGATCATGGAACAGATTCTCCTAGATGACATGCTAAGGCACATAGAGGACAGGGAGGTGATTCAAGATAGCCAGAATGGCTTTACTAGGGGCAAATCCTGCCTGACCAGCCCAGGTGACCTTTAAAGGTCCCTTCCAAACAAAGACATCCTATGATTCTATGGTTAAAATCCTACTGCTGCTAAACTAAAGCCATGGGATGGAAATGCTATGTATAATACTGTTGTAATGGATTAACGAATCTTTATTCAAGTGCTGCTTAATGCACAGAGGAATCGGCTATCCACTCTGCTCCAAGGACCCCATTTCTTTGAGTACCTGACCAGCAAATCTCAGTCACAGCAGCAGACAACCAGCCACTCACTCTGTACTTTTCCACATACGAAATCCAAGAGGATGTTTCAAAACAACAGGTGTGGTTATCAACACTTAAACATTCCAGTCTTTAATTAATCACCAAAAATAATAGTGACCATCTTGAGCTGTTCATGAAGTCACCTATTTAATCTGCTGCCTGACTTCTAATGAAGACCTCCGTAACGAACTTTTCTTCTAATTTCACTTTTATATAGTGAAATCTTCAACAGAACCAAAATAAAAGTAACTCCTCTGGGAGTTCTAATTATTTCTGCTTCCAAGATCTGCAGAAAGATGAGATGGATTATGAGCAGTTACAGGCTTTCCTACTGTTCTTAAATCTTAATTATGTTTCCTACTCAGGAATATATTTTGTAAGGAGCACAACTTTAAGCATGTGCTTATGAGTCATTGAATCAAAGAGCAATAAAGGTAGAGTTAGGACAGTGGTGACTAGAAATGGTCTCTAGGTGGGCCACAGATATCATTAGTTTAGCTCCAAGTTCAAAAGGTGACATAGGCCACTGGTGTCTCTGGGAGACTCAGACAGGTTTGATTTGGACTTTCGTTACTGTTTGTAATTTTTCTGTAACTAAAATCCATGACATTTAAGCAGAGTTTTCCATCTAAACACAAACTGAACCAGTAGCACCCAGGTATCAGTCAGCCTGAACACATGCTTTTGCACTGCACAGTAGGGCTACGGTACAATCAAGCCAGCCTGCAGGGGTTAGTGCCCAATGCTCAATCCCAATCCCAACATCCGTCACAAAATCACCAATCTGAATGCCCATTTAGTAATGTTGCTCTTCTCACTCACCAAACTACACCAGCAGGGAGGGTGGCAGTGAACCCCTGGAACTGCTTTCTTTATACAGTTATTTCCAACTCATTACAGCAAACCTCACCTTTCTCCTCACTGCCTTGTGACTGATTATTTTTCTGTAAAATACAGAGGCTGCTGGACAGATCAGCGCCCCATTACAATATCTACCATCCCAAGAGCAAACTGTCCTTGACCTCAAGACATTGCAATTTGAGAAGCTAATGCTTCGTCATGGAAACAGAAAACCATCAAACAAAAGTACAGGATTACTGGCTGGAAGTCATCTTTTCCCTGTCATCTCTTTCCTCCTTGAGCTTTTCATCTTACAGGGGACACATTGTCTGCAATAAATTTCTACTGGCTGTAGTTCTGGATTCTCTAACAAAATTATTCTAAGACCAAAAAAAAAAGAAAAGAAAAAAAAACCCAAAACCAAAAACCAAACCCACACTCACTTGTTTTTACCTGCTGCACAGTTCACAGCTTGCAAAAGGTCTTGTCTGGGTCTACTGGTAGTGTCTTGGTTGTGCTGATACTGCAGCACAGCTCCACATTGAGCCCAGCTCTGCAGCAGCACAGCCAGGGCAGCAGAGGCCTTCTCATCAGCAATTCCCTGAAGGCCACCAGCACCCCTGAGCACCAGCACAGCAGAAACAGCTTTCAAATTCTGCAAAGTTTTCTTTTCCTATAATGCCCTGCTCAGGTAGCAGTTAACAGAACCACCTTAAATCAGTAGGACAGAGAGCTTGAAATGACCTCCCAACTAAGTGTTCAGAGGAGACTTGTAAAGTGGGTACATCTCCAAGTGCCTTCTCTTGTCCCCAGGCCTGAAGCAGCACTCAGAATGCCCTTAGCCCACAGCAGGGTTGTCACGAGCCCACGTGCTCTATTTCACAGGGAAGGCTCCCTCATCTCTCAGGGACTTCCTATGATGATCCTGAAAGTCACTTTACTATCAATGTTGGCATCAGAGGCTAAATGATATGGCCTCAGGCCTGCATAAAAATGAGAATATTGACCCAAATAAGTGGAAAGCAACATTTGCTCTCAAGAACATAGCTTGCATAGTGCCTGCACCCCAAAGGGACTCCGCAAGCCTGTCCTGTTCTTTTTTTGGTACTCTCAAATAACCTGAAAGCTATTTTATTTATTTTTGTGTGGTTTCTTGACTTTTTCATATTTTATTGCCTTGTGTTTTCTGTTGAGACAGGACCATGTGAAATTCTTCCAGTTGGCTGAACCAGATGACACTCATGTAGCCTTGCATTGCCTTGGTCCTATTGGAGTCTCTGCTCCACGCAGGGCAGCAACTGCTCCTTGTTAGGGTTTCTTAAAAGTCTATATTATTCCAGAAAACGTAGTATATGTAGACTTTCCCAAGATACATAGATGAGGAAATACCTAGTCATTTCCTTCTCCAGAGATTACTTCCATTTCATGCCTTTACCAGCAGAAGCTCTGTCAGCCCCTGCTTTCTTACCTGGTGGCACCTGCAACTACCCCACATGAAGCCAGGGTCAGGCTCCCACAAGAATTGCATAACCCTCCAAAGAAGTGACCTTTCCCTGCTGCTGAGGTTTGTTATTGCAGTCCTGTTTGTTTGGTCCTCCTCTGCTCCTGGCTTTCTTGGAATGACCCTGGAGAACTGTAGTTACTACCTGAGATAAAAATGATAAGGCAAACAGTCTTGCCAACTGGAGCTGAAAGGACTTGGAATCCACCTAGCTAAAACTCATGTTCAGTTAGAAATACTAGAAGTATTTTGGATCGTTTTACAAATAAGACACCTCATACTGTTGACAGCTATTACCAAGCATAAGTGTGCTGTAGTTCTGTAAAATTAAATGTAATACGATGCTTGCCCTTTCCAATTGCACAATAGTAATTGTGAATAATTATACAAAATCTCAGGCTTTTAAATGGTTATTTTATACAGTGTACACTATACAAACACCATCTGTAGAGACGGTGAGGCACAACTTCTGTTTGAGCACATATATACAAAACCGTATCACCAACTTTTGGGTGAGCATCCACTTAAAACAGATTTTCTCTGCATCTTCCTCTAAACTACATTAATTCAGCCACTTACCCTTTTTGGACTCACATTCCTGCTTCACTGCATCCAAGCATACATACCTCCAGTACTACTCTTTATTGCAAGAATCAAGAACATTTCTGTATATACCCTCATACCCTAGTTCCACCTCTACCCAGTCCTTCTGGGTTCCACCTGTATCACCACACTCTGTCTCAAGCCCTCCATACACCGGTATCACATTGCACAAGCAGTTGACACAGAGCAGGGGATTCAAAATTCTTGCCATGAAAAGCTTTTGAGGTGTTTAAGTAGAAAGCTGTTAGTTGTGAATACCAAAGCAGGCACCTTCCCCTCTGCAGAGGCCCCTTCTTAAGTATAAAGTACAAACAATGAAAATGAAAAGCAATTAAAAAAAAAAAAAGAAAAAGAAAAAAAAGATAGAAAAATAAAAAAAGAAAAAAAAAGAGGCAAGATCTGGGCTTTCAATGCTTCTTAGGGTCAAGCACTAAACCTTCTTTTGACAGCTACACAACCCACACTTGTTATCCTCAAGAGAGAATTTGACCTCAAGTAAGGAATTTAACAAAGTGTGTATTCTCTCTGCAGTGGACAAATATGGTGGTTCTGAAGCAACAAACAAGCCTCAGATAAAATATACAGATAGGGGAAAAAAACAAACACCCTCCCAGAACTGAAACCCCACTATAATTTATGCAAATTTTAACAAAGTATTTCTGATCTCATTGACTTTGTGTTGTATGGCAGAAGGTTAATCAAACTAAACTGCAACATTTCTCCTCCGTTATTGATTAACCAAAGTCAAACAACATTATCATTTTGCTTAATGCATTTAAAGCACAACTATTTTCCCAGATGCTCTGTACAGTTACTTTGCAGATTTCCATGGAACTTGTTTACATGCTGAAGCACTGAGCCTAGACAGAAACACTCAACTGTGGTAGCAACACATACCCAGTAGTTTTCACTTTCTCAGTTCAGAAGGAAAATTGCTGTTCCTCCCTTTCCTTTGGATTATCTTTCTTTCTGCAAAAAAGTTATTCCTACATCATTAAGAAGAAAAAAAAAACAACAAACCCAATCAGCATGCTCCTAAGGGTTGCATTTTTGTGCCCATCTTGTTAAGTCCTGGGCTAAAGGCCCTGAAATCACTGGGTTTATTTCTTCTAGCTTCACAACCACTTATTTAGCTCTGCAAAGTTGATTTTAATTTTTAGTAGGTCTAAAGTTTGGTGGAAACGCTTATGTGAGGAACTTGGCCTAATGGCATAGAAGTGATGTCCTGCCCTGCTGAAGGGACTGAAGTGATGTGACTGCTGCGGGGCCAAGGTGATGCAGTGGCCTATGGTTGGCTGGTTTTGCTCCCTTTGAAATCGCAAGTTGTATCTTGCACTGACTTGTAACACTGGAATGACGTAAAATGAGATGAGAACGGAGCCCAAGCTTGATGGGCCTGCCATGCCCATCAGCTGTGCTTTGGGCACTGGGCCTGGCCCAGGTTCCCAATGGAGATCTGCCTGCTGTGCAGCTGGACTGGCAGAGATGCAGAATCATGTGTCTATCAATTAATTTTTGCTGATCAGCAGCTTTGAAAATGGAAAGAAATAATCAGAACAAACTCAGCCTTGGGTTTAAAGCCAAGTACAGCTTCAGCAATGAATGTGAGAATATTACACTTCTATCACTATTTTTGTTCAAAGATGTTTAATTTGTCCAAGCCTGTTAGAAAGCTCTGGTTCGTTTTTGAAGTGAAGGAGAAGGATTTAATTTGCATTGGGATAAAGGACAAGAAAAAAGGAAAGGTTGTTCATACCTTATGGAAAAATAAGTATCTCTAAACTGACTCTTCGTTTTTTATATATATCCCACCAGGAGCTCAAAATCTGCTGTAATACATTATCTGCTTGTAAATTATCAAAACACTTAGGCAACATTCTATGGGAGAAAGTCTGTTTATACAAGGCTGATAATTATCACTAGCTTCACCTATATTCTGCCAGTGCCACAGTGCACTAAGCAGTAACCAAATGCTTTAGCAGCCCACAATGCAAAGCACCTAGACTATTTCTCTCAGATACATGCCTGATGTATTTTAGACATTTTACACAGAACATTAAAAGCACACATCTGGACATCTCTCTTTAAAAACTAATGTGTAATATGTATGTGACCATACATGTTATATCCCTGTGATCATCAGGAGAGGAGGGTCTGAAAGAGCAGCTCTTCAAGAAGAGCTTTTGATAGGTGGTCAGCATCAGCAGGTAGGGGCAGGGTGCAAGAACTGGAATGGGGCAAGCAAGTCCTAGATGCTACTGTCTTTAGCAAAGCAGAGAAAAATGTATAAAGGAACAATAGGAAAATTGAGTTGTTGAGAGAAACAGAGACCGTGATTTGGGTGATACCACAGTGCAGCTCTACAGCTGTCTGACCCTTATCACTGAAGTCAAGAGCGAACAACTCACTACCCCATGCTAAGGTCACATGGGAAAAGGTGTTTTTCTCCAAGGCTGGAAGACACACATGGATTGCTCCCTACTGTCAGTTTATAGTTCTAAATACACACACACACACACACACATACATCAGGGCAGCAGTGAGAATCCCCTGATCAACAGCTGATAAGGCAGAATTTTCAAAAATGAGCTCTGAGTTTCACACACGGAATATTTAGCACTTCCAAAATTAGGAATAGGAAAGAAATTAAGCCATAATACGGCTAACTCATTTTTTAAAATACCCATGCTGGATGGTCAATTATCACAATGTGTGGAACACCAAAATCAGTTAACAAAAAATGAAGCACCTGAAGTCACAAGTGATAAAAGTATAAAGCATGGGATTTATTATTTATGTCTTTATGCTAACGCAGTGTTTGCCATTACACTCGCATATACCATTAAAAACAAACCAGCCTGTGGTAACTATACCCTTTAGGTTTCACAAATATTGCCAGTAGGTATAATGGTGCTTTGTTTGCCCTGCATTGACTTCCGTTTTGTAAATACAAATATTTGGCCAAGGCACCTGCTCAGTCAAGGGCTGTGACTGCTGATCCAGGCACAGGTTTTCAGACCTATTCATGGCATAAACTCATATAAACAACCGAGAATACAAATCACTGGTCAGGTGGTTAATCCTTCACACATTTATGACAATACACAATCACTGAATCAGCACAAAGGTTAGATACCTGTACTGGAAAACCAGACCAGTGAGCCATTTAGAACAGAATTTAATTCAAGGTAACACAGAAAATGTGAGTTAGGCTATGTTACTCTCAGGTGCCAATTATTATTATTATTGCTACTTGGAATTGTTTGGAAAACAAATACAATGTTTTGCAATTAGACCCCTGATCTATGAAAGCACTTGAGCAACTGTGTAACACAGCATATAAGCAGTCACTTTAATGAAATTACTACTTACATACATGAATTATCCACTCATTTTAAGTGATTTGCTGGATCAAAGCCTTTCTGTTTCAATTAGAGCAGCCAAGTTAAAGTAATGCAACAACTCCAGTTTGGAGGAGGTAACAGACTGAAGGTGGCTGTATCAATAAAACACATGCCCAGAGGGGAAAGAAAATAAATGATACCTGTAGGAAGTGCCTATATTACTATGTCACATCAAGTATAATTAACCGTTAAACTTTATTTACCTAAAAGATTAAAATAAATTTAATTTTGAGCCTTTCAAGAAAACTCTGCACTACTTTGGTTTGTGCAGGAGCTGGAGCTCCAAGAACTTAGACAAAATCCACAATTTAAACTACCACTTCAGCCTTTTAACTGAGGTAAACAGAGTACATTATGAATCTCCAGCATAGCTTATTGAAGTGTCAGAACAGCTCATTCAGAGCCATAAATTCTTTCCTGAAAGATTTTAGTATTATAATCGAAAATTCTCTCCCTCAGATGCACCTGAGAAGCATTAACTTCTTGGTGACTCTAAGAACCAAATCCTTTAATACAAACCTAGCCTTTCCCACAGGCACTTGAAAATATTTAGCATTTTTTCAGTTGAATGCAATTTTCATAATAAAGTAGCTCACTCAGCTACCTGACACCACAGACAAAGACTCTGAGTAAGCAGCTCCTGCCAACTTAGGCAGAGCATGCTCACAACCCCGTTACATACATAAGTAGGCTTTTAAACAACCCATTGCTGGAACAATTCAAGCAATGTATGTACTATATGCTATTGTTACGGATTTCGTTATTTGCGGCCTATGTATTTTCTTCTGTAATGCCCAGACACAACTCACGCATCCCATGTCTTTCAGTCAGCCTTAATGGGGGATAGAACAGATCTCAAATTTCTGTAACATGTAAATTGTACCTCTAGGACCAGTTTTGAGGAACCAAAGCAGCCCTTTGCTACTCTAAACCCGATTTGGATGTCTAATTTCAATTTCTGTGTTTTAGGAGCTGGTAATTAGAATTTGCTTAATATAATACCTCCTCTGCTACCAAGCACATTCCTCCACGTAAACAAACATCCTTCTCTCTGAACAGCACCAGCTCACCACTACTGATGTTGCTCCCTGTTTTAGTTAACTGTTCATTTCAGTTCCACTGGCAAACCTTTCAGAGAAGTATGGGAATGAGGTATATTCTGCTACATGCCAAAACACTCAGTCCAGACTCTCACATGGCAACTGTTCGTATCTAACTGTAGCTCTGGCAGTTTCAATGATATAAATTTAAAACTACAGTATATTTTGTTAAATGAAGCCCCACAATGATCTTGCTTTACTTCCATCCATTTAGCCTATTAATGCAGGCTAACGCTGCGTGTTCTTGTGGCAGCAAAACCTAAAGGGTACCAGGAGACTACAGTGATAGATTACATGTACATGCTGTGTCATATCCAATTAACTCAAATTGACTGTGTACTGCATTATGCTGTTAGTGCATGGAAGATCAATAAATATGGAGAAAATCCAACGAGGCGCTCTCCATTCCCATCCAATTCTAGTAGGTCTGAGACAGATCATGCTTCTATGATGTGTGTGCTGCTGCTGAAGAGGGCAGGTGGTGCATAGACACCATTCAAACTTGGCCTATTCAATCTAAACTCCTCTAACTCGCCATTCATGCATAGCAAAACACCATCTGGTCCTATTTTGCCTCCAGCAATCACAGCTGACCAAAAACGATAATAACAGCTGTTGCAAAACAAAAGCCAAACAAAGGGGGGAGGGAAAGGTTAGAATAAAGTCCAGTGCTGCAAAATACTCCATGAAGTGAGAAATGGAAAAGGAGCCATTCAAATAGCCAATCCCCATTGAAAAGAGTAAGTGCAAGACTTCTGGTTAAACTTGAGATATTTAATCCATCTGTTCTGCAAACCACAATGTTCAGGTGATAATATAAAATTGAGATTATGTTGCATAGAGGTATTTAAAGGCTTTGTTCTCCAAGTTAGAAACTAATGACCCTGTGTCAGCTAAAAATTAAACCTCCTTATGTTCTTTCATCATGTGTCAACCTGGGTTAATGTGAAAGTAGAATGTGGTTAACTGGGGTGATAAAGCATCTGAAACCTTGGGAAAAGAAGGGAGCAGTTAAGTGCTTGTAAATGATAGGAAGAAAAACATTCTTTAAACCATGAACAAAACTGAAATCATACGGATATTGTGTTTCTTCCTGCATAAAATGCATATTAAGCAATTCAAATTAACAGTTTTATTTATGACCTATGATAGCAAAGTTATTCACTTAGACTTAAGGAATATGAACACCAACTTGCACAGTTTGAAACACAAGATGTTCTGCAATATGCTATTGTGGGTAATGTAAAATATAATTTGGTAGCAAGCAGCAGGATGCTCCAGTTTTTCAAGACTCAGATTTTGATATTTAAAATGTACAGTCCNTTTTTTTTTAGCTGCAGTAATTAAAACTATTTTTCCTGGAATTGACCATCAGTAGTTCAGCAGCTCTTAATCAAATGTGGTAAACCCCTGGATTTATGAAACCATTTAATGAGTGTAATAACACCTGCTTCTCGCTGCAAATAGTTGAAAACAGACTTCAGTTGTAATTAACTCTTATCACTAGTGACATTTTTCCAACGATACTTCATAGGTCTTCAAAATGACAATTATAGAACTAATACACAATTACTGTCAGATGCAGTTTAGCAATTATTGCTGAAGACATTTGTCTAAAGGTTTCAAAATGACTATAAAATGGGTCCCTTTGTTATGTAACATTGGTTAAAACTGACACACACAAGAATCTCTCCCAACCAGCCTCTGCTGTGCCATTTCTAATGCAGACAGGCTTCCTTGCACTTGGAATAAACATCCACCATCCCAGACATTATTAGATACCATACTAAGGCTATTAGGAGCATGGGTAGCTGTCAACTAACACCTATTATGAAAAGTTTCAATTTATACAGGATTTTTTCTGCGCCAAGAAATCTATAAATTTATAATTAGAATCTCTTGCTGTTCAATATTTGTACATAATAAACAGAGTACCTGAGGATGATGAAATATTGAAAGTTAATTCATTATTAATAAACTCACACAGTACAGTACCTCTTCCCTCAAGTCTGGTTGCAACTTTTTGGGGATCTATATTCCATTATTTTTTGGTTGTGGTCTGAGTATGGTAGCCATGGACACCGCCTCGAACAGGATTAGGATTCGGCTCAGGTTTGACACTTGCTGGTTTTAATTTTCATTTTATCATAAGCAGTTTAAGATTGTTGCCAGTGGTAATTTGCAATTTTTATCAAGACCTCTTCATTATAGCTTCTGACAGGACAGATGCTGTAATTAATCATGCAAGACAACTGGGGATAGTGGTCACACCACACTTTCAGCACAGATACTGCAGGCAAAGAAGAGAAAGAAGAAAGGATTTCTCCTCTCTGACCAGAGTAAGTATATCTGAACAGCACTAATAACCTGACAACACATTGCACGTGAACGTTTCCAAATCTTTATATGAAATACCTGCCTTCTCCATCCTCCTCTCCATCATGTCTTCTACCATAGCTTCCGCCATAAACCAAAAGTCAGACCACTCAGGATTAGCCCAAGTCAGGGCTGAGGTTTTACAGACAGGAAGCCCATGGCAATAGCGGCATTTACACCTGCAAACTCAAATACACAAAGAAAACCACAACTTGTGCTTATTTGCATCTCTGAACAGTACTGCTGAGAGACGGATTCGCTGTCCTGCTTCTGCACATAAATGTAATACAGGGTACCATAAAGGCTGTGTAACTACCACCTGCTTTCTCTCTCTGGACAAACCTCAGAGAAGCTGTGCATGACTTCAGCAGCACATCTCAACAGATATAAGAGCTGATTGCATTTGCGGTTCAAATCGGTACCTCTTCACCCAGTATGTTTCATAAAAACCCAAACCCGCATTTTTCTAGAAAGCACTTGCATAAGGAAACATTTCTGGGTTTCCTTATCAAAGACTTATGGCTCATCAGTTTTACTGAAATGTGTTTATTCTATAGCAAGATAAAAGCATTTATTTTAGATAAGCAAAATACAAACAACTTAATTGCTGCTATCGTAACTCATAAAAAAGTATAAAACAGCATAAAAACACAATAAGCAATGTAGCAATTAATAACTCATGTTACCAGTGTTTACATTAAAGCCTCATTTATGAAAACTTTACAACACATGATATGAAAACTTACAACTTTTAAAGAAAATATTTACATTGATTATTCGATTGTGGAGTTTCATTTAAATATTCTACTGGTTTTACAGCGTATTAAAAACTCTCGCATTTTTCATCTTAGCTTTCTGTAATAACAGTTTTGTTTAAGTGCATTTCCCTTTTAAAAATACAGTGTATTAAATCTGAAACTCATCACTTCAACACAGAATATAATATTCACATTTGTTCTGTAATTGGAATTAAGATAAGAGAGTAAACGTCAATATATATTTTCTTACAAACTATGGCAGGTTCGCTTGGAGAAATGAAGTGAAAGGTTGGGTCAAACATTTAAGTTCAGTTACTTGCATTTGTTTTTCTGAAGACAGAGGAGGAAAAAAAACATGAACAGCTTTGGCAAAAATCTGTGATTTACTCTATTTTTGTCGTGACAAAAAATGCCATCAACTCATGTCATACCAGTATGATTGTATGAAACCCAATCATCACTTTACAGGTAGTTACAACTGTGCTTTAAGGGCTTCATGAGTTCATACTGCCTTGAAGTGCATTATTCGCTTTTAGAGAAAGGAGGGTTGTATCATATAACTTTGAAAGGCCATTTTGCAGTCATAAGGTCCAGGTATTTACTAGGCCATCTGATTCACATATTGTAGGTAAAGCTTAAATAAATTAAAAAGGCATCACATGAAAAAGAGCACAGCTTTTGTGTTTTGTTTTTGCTTTTGTGTTTGTTTTTTTAATATTTTTAAACAAAATGATTTATAGTCAGCTAAAAGATGATACACAGCTACATTGTAGTTCTTTATTGCCTATCTAATAGACACTTTAGAGGATCATTTGATCTGTTATGCATCCCTGCATAACTACCATCAACAATTTACAGTTTTCAGCCATATATGGTTTACTCCTACCTCCTCCATCAACACAAAGCCATGTTGCAATATCATTTATCTTCAGAAAATACTGACCTGTGATAATACTTGAGTCTGTGTCTGAGATTGTATTTGTGACTGGTGCTGCTGAGGTGCTGGCTGTGGGCTCCCAATGGCAGGGATGGGAGAAGTGATCTGAGAGGCTACTGGAGAATGTTGCTGAGGAGAAGGCTGTGACTGGTGTTGCATATGCTGCATTTGCTGCTGCTGAATTTGTTGAAGCTGTATCTGCTGCAGTTGCTGCTGCATTTGCTGTTGATTAATTTGCTGCTGAAGATGTTGCTGCTGCTGCAAATGTTGTTGCATGTGGTGCTGGAAATGCTGCTGTTGCATTTGTTGTTGTATCTGCTGATGCATTTGATGCTGATGTATTTGCTGCTGTTGCATCTGCTGTATCTGTTGCTGCTGGAGCTGCTGGATCTGGTGCTGCTGGCTTTGCATGGAGGGACTGACTTGAGATGAAGATGGCGTTGCCACCATATTTGTTCCCATAGAGCTTATCAGCGGAGCTGCAATGTTTGATGGCATGTTTGGTGCAACAGTAACAGAAGCTACAATCTGGTTCATCGGCAGTCTCATGGTCAAAGGTTTTGGAGCAATTGCTCTGGGAAGGGACTGTTGAAGAGTTTGAGGAGATCCTGATACTGTTGTGTGTTGAGAAAGGGAAGTATTCAGAATAAGGGAGGAAGACAAATTTGTGGATGCCAGTGTTTGCTGAACAGAACGAATTGTCTGGGCCTCAGCAGACTCTGCAGCAGCCTGTTTGGAAAAGAAATTAATTGTATTTTATAACAGCAAAAAACAGTTAATGTTTACCTAGAAATGAAAGCCACAGCTACTCAGGGAGACTTTTTCATCTTTTGTTTTTTATCAGAAAGGATCAGCAGTCTGAGAAAGATCACTGGTCCAGCAACCCATTACATCCTCTTCATCTGTCTCTGTATGTGGTACCCCAGTTCTTACTTGAACAAAAAACTAATCCATGCCCTTGTTCAACACCAGGAAGTCACAGATGTCACATACATTTTGTGGCTGAAAGAGCTAAAACCAGCCCAACGCTTTCTATATTTGTATGTTTTCCAAAACCCTGTTCTTCAGGAGACAAATCTGAGCAAAAGCATAACTCCCCCACACCACAAGCGGCATATAAACAATTAAGCTTCTTAAACAACCTTCCTTTTAATTTGCTTGTTCTTTGGATCTAAGGCATTCAAGACATAAAAAGGTCTAAGGGAACACTGCCAAGGTATCCAACAGGACACATCAGAAGGGGTACAGCTATATCAGCAGGGTGCCATGCTTAGGGAGTTCTGCCTGCTTCCAGGGTCCTGGAGATTTCTAGTATCCTGGAGTTTCTACTTTGACATGCTGTGCTGGTTTGAGGCTAATTGGAATATTTTAATGATGAAAAATTATATTATAGGTTGTGAAAGGAAAACAATGGTGATGTCTACTTCACTCATAGGCTTGCTGAAATGTGTAAGAACAAGAACACAAACAGAGATAAGACGGTCTCTCAGTCTCTCTTCTCTCTTCAGTGGGTCTTCTCCTCTCTGCTGAATAACCTAACTAACCATTCTTCTTCTAACTCCTCTAGCTGATCCTCCAAAGTCACCTTGCATGTAAGGCAAACCCTGGGGTAAGGTAGAGGGGTGGAAAGAAGGTGGAAGGGTGGTTGGGAGCCCCTCCTGGAGACTGATTTCTGGGAGGGGTATTGTGTTCCTGTATTACCTTTAACTTTATATTTCTGTAAATATTCCTGTATATAGTGTATATATCTGCTTGTATATTGTGCTGAGCTGTAAATAGAGCTTCAGTCCTTAACTTCCAGCCAGGTGAGTCTAGTCTGGGTGATTTTACAAAGTGTGGGGGGGTGCAGAACTCCCAAACCATCACAGAGGCCTACTGCAATAAAGGAGGTGTTCTGCTGCTTTCAAAGGCATAGTTTTATAAGGTATATTTTAAAATACTGTGTATATGTAAATTAAACATATTTAAGCACCAAGGGTAGGATTAATTTCTCATAGTTTTACACATCTGCATTACACATGACATAGAATCGTTGCCTAGAATCCCTATATAAAGGAAACAGAGGGGAAAAAAGTCTCTCCCAGCACAATTAATTGATACATTTTAGGTGTTTAGTTTAGAATGTGTTAAACTGTGCTTCAGAGGTATCTATTCCATTCCTACTCTCAGCAATCCTCTTGGATGAAAAAGTTACAGCAAGGATGACTAAATTAGAGGAGACTAAATGAATGAGAAGCATTTGTAGTCATCCCATAAGTTACTCAGCAGCCAAGGTCTCATGATTTTTTGAGAAAAATATGATTTCTGATGTTTTTGAAAAGGAAACTTAGGACTGACAAAATCAATTTCCTCAAAGGTATCTACAATTCCACCTGTCACTGAACTTAGCACTGTGATACTAAAGGCTTTGAAAATAAGTCCTAGAGACAAAACAAAACAAAGCTTCTCAATGCCAGGCAGAGAAATCTTCCAGCTTTCATGTGTAATAGCTGCTGCTGTATATTTATTCATTAATTACAATACACAGTAACCTTCTGTGTGATTACTGATGCTCTGCAGTTGTACATTCAAACAAATATTCCCAGGAATTAGATATCATCAGTTGCTTCTGTTGCTTCCTTGTGATCAAATGTATTTTTCTAACTGACCTTTATGAAATATTGTTTGAGAAATAAACACTTAGATTAATTTTCACCCATATTTTAGATGTCCATAAGCATACTTCTATTTATGACATAGAGATGCAATATCAGATCTACAACCTGTATAGTGCTGCCAATGAGAAAGGTAAATTCCCAAGACAGCAGAGCTTTGTTTTCTTCATAAGTTTTATTTTAACTCAGGGATCTGCTAAAATACTGCATGTGGCTTACTGCCAGCTAGTCCATTTGTAAGTACTGCCCAAATTCAGAGCCATCTTCCATTTTTTCCTCCCCTCCTCACCTGCAAGAAATGCTTAAGCTTTGTCACACAATAACTGCTCTCCATCTCTACACAAAGCAAGTCTGTCTTCTGAGAAGTAGCACTTAAGGAAAAACAAAACTCAGCAAATAGATTGCAAATGTGAATGTGAAAAGGTCAGTATATTTTTTCATGACTGAATTTTACTTTGGTAATGAAGTGCACTATTTTGCCTCCATAGATAAAAAGCAAGATGTACATTTACAAAGTTATTGCTTGGGAATCATTGTTGTGCCATTAGAGAGATGATTTTTTTTCGTGTGTGTGTGTGCAGAGACCATGCAGGTTTCAAGCAGCTGCACAGTATCTTCTAGAGCTGTATTACAGGATTCTACTTTTATCTGGTGTAACACCACACCTCTTCCCCCACTATTTAAACACTGTTGCTGAAAGTGAGCTTGTATTACACCAAAGGCAATTTTAGGCTTACCTTAGAAACTAGGCTTGCTCTATAGGCAGCAAGTGCCTTCAGGTATTCTTTTTTGGCAGCTTCAGTTTTCCTTTTATATACCTATTAAAAGAGACCACAATTTCACCAACTTCAATTATTAGGAAGTTTTTTTGCCAGAATGCTCTCCAAATCACTTGCTAAGAAACAAAAACCAAAGTCAGAAAACAATCTACCATAAGATGTGCTTTTTCTTCCCTGATAGGTCTAAGTATTCTTGCAGATGATTACAGATTTTCAAGTTTACTTATCGATCTTGGAGCACAATTTATGTTGATTTACTGTGGATTAAAAAAGCTACTAGAGCAGTCAAGTGTTTGACAAGAGTACCTATGCACACTTTACCTCCCAAAGAAATGATATTTTAATTACCTTAAGCAATAAAGATATTGGAATACTAAATACTTCAGATGCTAAAAAATACCTGCAGTAGTATAAAATAGGAAAAAAACCCAAACTATTCAGCTGCAAGTAAAAAAATTAAAGAATACTCAATAAAGTGGTTCATTGGACAATTCACTTTCTCCAAAGCCAGTTCCACTGAGTTAAGCAAGAACAGCTCAGCATTAAAAAAAAATATTAATTTCTATTTTTAGTAATCACTGAAGTTCACCTTTAAACCAAGTTCACCATCTGTTAGATCAGAATAAAAGTTTCCAAATATAATCCATATAAAATACCAATTCATATCTTGCCAGGTGTCCTATACAGGAATCACTTTTTTCCATCACAGTTTCTGTTAACTGCTACTGGGAACTACACGGAGCATCAACAGGCGAACAGCCTCAAAAGATTATTTTTTCTCCCCTTCAATCAATGTGTAGGAGTTACATGTGCATGCAAAGAAGAATAACCCTCAAGGAAGAACAAAACATTCTGTACCAAGTTTGAGTTGGAGATAACATTTCACACATGACATTGTAATGAGGCACAGAGGATTGGCTTCAAAGGTTGGAAATCAACATGCTTTGTAACAAATTCATAAGGCAGATCAAAGAAAAATGGTAAATGTGCTATACCTTCCCCTTTCCTCTCCTAACTTCTGATTAATAGGAAACAAGAGCTTTGAAATAGGAATCATCAAAAGATGGTCTTAACAGGACTCTAGGAGAACATCACCTGAGCTGTTTTCAAACTGCCCTTTAAAATTTAAAGACAAATTCAGCCATTTATCACTACCTACTGGCTCTTGGAACAAAATGCTTTTAGATGCCAGGGCTTCGGCAAGTTTGAAAACAAACGTAGCTCTACAGAGCAGCATAGACCTGTCACCAAAGAGTTGGGAGGATCTTTTTACAAGGATTACTACTTTACTTCTTGTGACACAACCCTGCATTAATTTTTTTTACCTGTTTTTGTTCTTCTCCTAAACTATCCCACATAGATGCCACTATTTTTGAAACATCTCCAAATGTAGCATTCGGGTTCTGCCCTTTAATTGCAGCTTGCGTATCCCTGAAGAAAAGGGCATATGCTGACACTGGCTTTTGTGGTTCATTGGGATCTTTCTTTTTCTTCTTCTTTGGAGTCTTGGGCTTCTTGCCAGAATCTGGGGCAGCTCTTTTTTCTCCAGTAGCCTAAGAAACAGTCATAACAAGAACAGTCAAATGTATGTACGAAGTAAGTCAGATTACTTCTGAAAAAATACTGACAGTAGCTAATAATATAGTTAAAGCTACTATGTGCGCAACATTTTGCAGTCTTGTTTGCAAGGCTTTTTCCTACCAAACAGTACTTGGTCTCACCAGATCCACTGGCACTTAAATGCATGAATAGTTACTACTCGTTATAAGCATGGCTGAGAGTGCCAAATCTTACAAGCCTGACCTGAAAATGTATGCCCCACAATGCTAATTTGTATTTAAAAAGTTGACATTTGATCTATACTATATTTTGGTGTGCCAGTTTGAGGTTAATTAGAATATTTTAATAGAGAAAATTACACTATAGGCTGTGAAAGGAAAACATCATGATGTCTACTTCACTTATAGGCTTGCTGAGATTGTTTGGGATAAAGAACCAAAACATTAGATAAGGGAGTCTCAGTCTGTCTCTCTCTGCTGGCACAGCGTCTCGGGCAGTCTAGCTTCTGGCTCCTCTTTGCCTCTTAATCTTCACTAACCATTTTTCTTCTAACCTCCCTGGCCGATCCTCCTAATTCACCTTGCACGTAAGGCAAACCTTGGGG